>BLSH010207550.1:204205-221226 GCA_018402905.1 Glandirana rugosa | reverse complement strand
GTCACACTTGGGCCGGATTCCAAGTACTTTATGGTCACTATCCCGTTCTCATTTACATCTTGAGGTAGGTCCAGGACCGATCCTTAGACTCTTAAGACAAATATAACCATACAGACCGTTGTAAACTAGGGTATCCCCGACGTGTGTCCCCGGATGGATCTCGTAAACCGTGGGTCCTGTCTAGGATATAGACCGTGGGGGGGGGGTCTGTGTAATGTGCAGGGGTCCAGAGCTGTGGGGGGAGGGCTGTGTAATGTACAGGGGTCCAGAGCTGCAGGTGGGGCTGTGTAGTGTAAAGGGGTCCAGAGCTGCGTGGAACTATGTAATGTAAAGGGGTCCAGGGTTGCACGGGCTGTGTGATGTAAAGGGGTGCAGTTGTGGAGAGGGGGTACACAGTAGTGACAAAGATATTGGGGGTGCAGAGGTATGCAGGGGGCGTTTTTACATTTTAAAGTTGGGGGGGTGCCAGATATAGGATCTGTCCTGGGTGCCAAATGCTCTAGGTAGGCCCCTGTGTGCAGCCCCTATGGGATCAAATGTTGCCAGACATACCAATATAAACAGAATTCTCAGATTCCTAGCCAGGACCTGGATGGAGTTCTACATTTACTCTTGCCCTATCACTGGTATTTCATGAACCTTAGGCCGGGTTCACACTGTTTGCAGAGCGGCTCGTAGCAGGGTTCCAAAGCGTCCCTGTTCTCCGTTTCAGGGGAAATCAGGTCAGAATTTTTGCCTGAATTTGGACCTGAAACGGAGCCAAAGATGCACAGGACCCTTCTGCAGTGTGATCCGCGGCAGCCCCGGAGATGTGTGAACCAGTTCTATTAAGAGCCAGTCACAGCCTCCTGTCATGAAAAATTGCATAAGTGTGAACCCAGCCTTAGTGCTTGTGCTTGTGTATAAAGGGGAAAATCTGAATTATGTCCTTATAGCATAAAAATATTGAAAAAGTACTGTTGGTCCTGGGTGATTGAGTAATCTAACTGCATACTTGCCAACACTCCCGAATTTCCCGGGACATTGCCAGGATTTAGATATTTTTCCCGGTCTAATCGAATCCCGGGAAATGTCCCGAGAAATTCACTTATTCCCGATTCTCGCCCGCCGATAGAGGTCCACAGCCTGCGCTGTTTCTGTCTCCGGCGCCATTTTACTGAAAACCAGGGCAAGTGGAAGAACCTTGAGGCGGAGCCCGGATGGCAATGCGTTCATTGCCATCCAGGGTTGGAAATGCTTTCATTGCCACCTCTTGGTTGTTCCCATCGGCCTCCAGCATTGGTAAATGGCACAGAGGCTGAGATTAATCCGAGGCAAACACTGCATGGTGGACACGAGATGTAAGGAGGCATCCCGCTGGGGGACACCAGACGTAAGGAGGTACCCCGCTGGGGACACCAGATGTAAGGAGGCAGCCCACTGGGGGACACCAGGTGTAAGGCGGCAGCCCGCTGGGGGACACCAGATGTAAGGATGCACCCCGCTGGGGGACACCAGATGTAAGGAGGCACCCTGCTGGGGGACACCAGATGTAAAGAGGCACCCCACTGGAGACACCAGATGTAAGGATACACCCCACTGGGGGACACCAGATGTAAGGAGGCACTCCGCTGGGGACACCCTGATGTAAGGAGGGACTCCGCTGGGGACACCTGATGTAAGGAGGGACTCTGCTGGGGACACCTGATGTAAGGAGGGACTCTGCTGGGGACACCTGATGTAAGGAGGGACTCTGCTGGGGACACCTGATGTAAGAAGGGACTCTGCTGGGGACACCTGATGTAAGGAAGGACTCCGCTGGGGACACTTGATGTAAGGAGGGACTCCGATGGGGACACCTGATGGCATTTGGTGGCAAGTGACACACTCAGGGCTTCATTATGCATTATGGTGAGTTGAACTATTTCATCTTATATTACAATGTAATAATAGAAATGATGTGCTTCAATCATCCTGACACCATACCAACCATCGTGTCGGGTTGATTGAAGCGCTAACACCAGGTGTTTGGAGTATCTTTTATCTGCTTATTGTTAAACCTTCTGGAGTACACATATTGCTATTGTGGTGTAGGATCTGGGCCTGCTGTCCCTCCATCCCTCTCTCTCCTTCCCTCCCTATTTCTTTTTACCCCTCCCTCATTCATCTCAGACTCGAACCACACCCCATTTGAGACACGCCCCCTTTAAGCCATGCCCACTATTTCGTTTAAGCCACACATTTTCGCCACGGTGCGCTTCGCACGCCACATTTTTTCTTCCCCATCTATGACACACCTACAATGCCCCACCCCTCATTATAATAATAAAACTCCACCTACAGACAAAAAAGTGTCCCTATAAATTTTTTCCCAATGTTGGCAACTATGTAACTGAATCTACGCCTCATCTCTTAGGATTGTTACATTTTTATTGTTATTATTATTATACATCCTAATTTCAAATTATCCAAAGCTACGCTGAAATTTTTCGGTGTACACTTGCAAAAATATGTCTCACAACTTAAATGTATTTTAAGTAGATACATTTATTTTCCTATACACTTTTTTTTTTTTTTTTCAAATTGTGTATAATCTTTTTTAAATGTTTTTCTCTTTTTACATTTTATCTTATAGGTGTAATGACATTATTTTCTATCAAAAGCAATCATCCTGGACTCCTGAGTGAGAAAGCAGCCAGTAAAATTAATGAGACCATGCTGCGGCTAGGTAACTCAATTCCTATTCAGTCTCTTGAGTCATTTAAACCTGAACTCCAGGATAAGCAAATATTGTGCAAATACAGGAGCCACGTGTATTCCTTCTTGAATCTTCATGTGCTTTGTCCATTTTTTCTAGATCTGTGCAGAATTCCAGTGTAAATCTTTGGCTCTATGCAGAGCTTCCTGTAATAAAGACCAGTCACCGTTCCTCTCCTTGTGCAGGGTGCCTGGTGTTGTATCCACCCATCCTGTAATCTGTGTAGGCAGCCTGTAGTAGGTGGATCTCTGCTCCCTGAATTCAAATCGATCACCGCTAATACTTTAAAGCTTTATCGCTTAAATAATCAATTAACCTAAATTAATAAATGTTGATAATAATGTGCATAAATCTAGCACATAGAGGGTTGATTCAACATTGATTTCTCCATTTATCTACTGACATTTACAAAATTAGTCAGCATGAAAAGGGTTAATGACACAGACGGATATAACGTCGTTGTAAATTCCGAACTGACACATAATCATGTTTAAGTGATTAGTATCTATTTGCGCGATCTATTGGTGAAAACAAGCCAATACTTAAGTCGGGTCGTCTCGTCATGTGGCCAGCCCTTGCGACCAAGTCGGAAGTGACAAAACGCGTCAGAGGTGGGGGCCACACGACGACTCACATTGAGCGGATTGGATCCGAAGTGACGCCGCGGTTACGAACAAACGAGCAGCGATCACGAATGGGGAACAAGATCGCTCGTCTATGGTACACGAATGATCGTTTTAAAGCTGCGACATGTAAGCGCATTTTTAACATTAAATAGTATTTTAACCTAAATACTACACTATGAGAGGTAATTTCTCCTTCTTCCCATATGAGCCACTTTGATGTAAAGATTAGATGGTGAAAGTTGGTGACTCTGTGGGATACTCTGTTGGAGAGATCATCGTCAGATTTAAGATATGCTGATTGACCTTGGGACATCTGGTGAGCCTCAGTGTGTTCATTGATTTCACGTGGTGGCACTGGTGGAGGAGTTCCTGATTTAAAGTTTTGCTGCACAAGCACTTTAAGGACATTTGTTTTGTCTCAGATGGACTGTTAGCACATGCACTTTATGTTATGATATATGCGATTATTCGTTTTATGCAAAATGTTTGCATTTTCAAGTTTTCTATTTTGGACATTATTTTCACTAAAAGCATCAGCATTATTTGAAGTTTAAATTGTTTATTTTATAGAGCACGGTGATTTATTTCTTTATTGTTTAACACTACTGAAGTCGCTCCGACTTCAGAAAAGTTTCCTGTACTACTTCAAGGCGACTTCTATCCGATTTGTGCACATAGAATTCAATGGAAGTCGCCTCCAAGTCAGATTGTCTTCTATATTGAAGAACATGGGGAACGACTTGTCATGCAACTTTGATGTCCAAAGTTGCATGACAGGTTGTGCAGGTATGTATGGGAACTAAATGAAACACATTTGGAAGAGATCACTTTAGCATACAAATATTTGCTTAGCATGAAATAGGATATTAACCGGTTCCTGACCGGCTCGCGTACATTTACTGCTGCAGAGTGGCTCTATATCGCGGATCGCCGTCTATGAATGGCGGCTAGCACGTGACGCCACTGGTGGCGTGCTCTCGTGCCCGCCGCACTCTGCAGATTGCCTGACAGAGCAGAAAAACGGGAAACCGCTAATGTAAACATGACGGTCCCCCCGCTCTGTCAGGCAGCATGTCAGAGATCTACTGATCCCTGTATTCGGGATCATCTTATTCATTAGATCTCTTATGCCCCTGACAGCCCAGCCCCCTCAGAACACACCCAGGAAACACAGTTAACCCTAGATCGCCCCCCCAGGTTAACTCCTTCACTGTCAATGACATTTACACAGTGATCAGTGGATATTTAAATTTCTGATCACTGTATAAATGTCATTGGTCCCAAAAAAAGTGTCAAAAATGTCCGACATGTCCGCAACAATATCAAAGTCCCGATAAAAATCTCCATCATTACTAGTAAAAAAAAAATTGTAAAAATGGCAGAAATTAATTCTCATGGTTTGTAAGCGCTGCAACTTTTGCGCAAACCAATGAATAAACGCAGAATGGGATTTTTTTTTTACCAAAAATATGAGGAAGAATATAAATCGGCCAAAACCGATGAATACATTTTTTCTTTATATTTATTTATTTTTTTTTTTGGATTTGTATTTTAGCAAAAAGTAAGAAATGGTTTTTTTTTGCAAAATTGTCACTTTTTTTGTTCATAGCGGAGATCAGAAATGGCGCAGAGGTGATCAAATACCACCAAAAAAAAGCTCTATTTGTGGGAAAAAAAGGATGCAAATTTTGTTTGGGTACAACGTCACACGACCGCACAATTGTCAGTTAAAGCGACGCAGTGCCGAATCACAAAAAGTGCTCTGGTCCTAACATGGGAAATCCTTCTGGGGCTGAAGTGGTTAAAGCGGAGTTCCACCCAACTTTTGTATTTGGTCTTAAAGGAATTGACTACCTTTTTCTTACCTTAGTAGGTAAACGGCAAACTTCCGTCCCAGCATCGCCACAGCGAGTTACGTTATTTCCCCTTACGGTTCTGCCTCCTCCTCCCCCCACTGTCTTTTGGGACTTGTGTGTGTCCCAGAAGACAACGGGGCCATTCAGAAAGCGCCGCGCGACTCACACATGCACAGTAGGAAACCAGCTGTGAAGCCTGAAGGCTCCACTGCTGGTTTCCCTTAGTTAAAGTGGCGGTGCCTGCACCCGATCCAATGGACGGATTGCGGGCATCCTGGATAGGTAGGTGTCCTTATTAAAAGTCAACAGTGTTTGTAGCTGCTGACTTTTTAAAAAACAAAAACTTTGAGGGCGGAACTCCGCTTTAAGCACATTGGTTAAACTGGCCATACATTATACAAATTTCTTTAGATTAACCCTAAACTATGTAGTACAAGGGCCTCCCTGACTGCATAAAAATTGAAAGTGTTTAGGTTTTGCCTCATGTTATATGTTTTTGGTAAATCTAAAGGAAACTTGTACAAGAAAACTGCATATAGTACGGCCAGCCTAAAGCCTCGTACACACGGGACGACAATCGTACATACGATCGTCGCAAATCGTATGTTGCATAATGTAACTTGCATACTGACTGCACTACACGATCGTACGACCACAGAAGAACGTTCAGGTGCATGTAATTAGCATCCGGCCATTCCTGACTTCTGAGCATGCGTGTTTTGCACAATACTTGGTGTACCAACTGCTCTGTACACACGATACAAGGGTCGTATGAGAGCTTGTTGGTACGACCAAGTTTTCTAGTCTGCTCATACAACTCCCTTGTACGACCGTCGTATGTTCGACTGTTCTAATCGCGCATACGAACGATCGATATCGCATACAACGTCGTTAGTGCGACCTGTTGTATACGATCATTGTCCCGTGTGTACGAGGCTTAAGTGAACAAATCTGCCTATATACCATATATGTGTTGTGTTGTCTGTTTGCATTTTTTTGTTGAAATAAATTTGCCCTTTGTGCTTTGTTCTGATACAGGAATTTTTGGATTCTTAGCCTTTGGATTTGTACTTCTCACCTTCACCTGTCATTTCTATGACTTCTTTAACCAGGCAGAGTGGGAGAGAAGTTTCCGTGAATATGTCTTGTGAGTATTACCGGTCCGGCAATATCCTGCTTCGTACTCTAAATGTATCTATTCTGTGAAAATGGGTTGCTAAGAATCATTCAGCCATGTTTTATTAGTAGAAAAAAATGCATTATTCTTGCCTACTACTTACATCCTCATTGCTCAGTGATGTATTTTATGTTCTCTTCTTCTACTGTAATCACTAGAGGTAAGGATGGGACACAGGGTGCAGATAGGACTGGGGATGTAACATTCCAATTCAATAGAGAATGTTGTGGCTGACAGCAAACAAACGATTAGTTACATTTATTTAAGGGTTATATAGCATTCAGAAGGTCCAAAAGTGGTTGCAAATTGACTATTGGAAGATGTGACTTGAAATGTTTGGGCAAGGGTGTGTCAGTGGGGGGAAATTACACTTCTGGTTCTTACTATGATGATATAAATTATTAATTTCAGTACACTTAGCTAACCCTTGGAAAGCGCTTCAGAAGCAACATAGTGGACCTAAAACGACAGCTTCAATACTTTACACATATTTAATCGTATATAAGGTTTTAGCACTGAGAACCTGGGAATGGTAGCGCTCAACCATTACTAGCCATACCTTGTTCCACTCTGTCTTTGAGTGGAGGTAGAGATAGATCATGGTAGAGGAACATCATGGTAGAGGAACAGGGCTTTGCTTCCTCACAAAATAGTTGCCTTCCTACAGATTGGTGATCTGATGACTGAATGATCAAGAAGCAGCTGGAAAGGTGCAGAAAGTATGTAATAAAAAAACAAAATCAGAGTGAAGCTGGAATTGCGGTTCCTCGGGTACAGTATTATCTTCAGGAAACCCCTAGAACAGTGAGCAGGACAGTAGAGACATTACCACATTTCACCCTAAAATCTTGGAGACTAGTGTAGCCATGTGCCCCCTTGGGGGTGACTGGTAGTCCACCTGCCCACTGACCTCAATCACACGATTTCCTCTCACCAGGAGTCGCTTAACAGGTCGGTGCTTTGTTTTGTTTTATTTAGGGGTTAACTTGGATGGGGATAGGGATGACTGTGGGATGACCAAGGATTGATTACGAGACCTTCTATATACACTGCCGTATATGCACTCCTTCCTCCAACACACTACTTGCTGACCGTTACTCTTCTGCTTTCTCCTTCAGCACACTGCTTGCTGACCATTACACTACTCCTTCTGCTCTCCTGCACACTACTTGCTGTTACAGGCTTGAAGGGAAATTTATCAGACCTCCATGACACTTCCTCTTCCACCACAGCTAGCACATGGTGAGGCCTGCTCTGACTGCTAGCAGGACCTTTGGACCACCCTTTGTGTGTAAGGGACACAGGCTCCCATTAGTGAAGCCATGGACCCTCATCTGTGTAGCTAAGTACGTTGGTGCTAGCTGGGCACTGGATGAACTACAACTCCCAGCCCATCTGTCTTCCAGGCCCCTCTGGCCTGCCTCACTGTCCAGTGGCCCTCCTTCCCCTGACTGGCTTCTACGACTACTCCAGACTGTCCACTCTCCTCTCCCAGCCTGCTCCAGCCTTCTCATCCAACTCCCAGGGACTGCCACTTACCAACACAGTGGATCCTTTAAAGAGGCCTCAAGGTCACCCCTCCCCCCCACTGTATTTAAGGAGGCCTGCCCTCTGCCAATCCAGATTGGGGATTGATCAGGGCTCCTTAACATACACAGCGAGTGACACCTCCTCATCCATCCCCCCTTCCAGCACTTTCTGGTTTCTGTAACCAGGGGAGCAGTATCCAAGGGGTGTCTCTCCCTGCAATCTCCAGCCTACTCTGAGCCAATCCGCTGCCCAGATCAAAAATATCAGGCCTAACTAAATTTTACACCTCCTAACAAAAACTTGCTACAAAACACACCTAACACTATGGGGGTGCTACACTAGCAATCAGAGGCTGCATGATCTCATACTGCAGACATACAGTTATTTGCAGTGGCGGCCCGTCCATAAGGGGCGCAGGGGTGCCACCCCCCCCCCCCCCCCCTCCATGCGCCCGACCCCTAATCTACATGCAGGGTGCCGGACGCATGGATTTCAATGGGATTTTTCTTTCTGAAGCACATGATTAGAGCCAGAGGCTCTAATTGGCTTCAAAAAAGGGTGTGTTCGGGGCGCACCCTGAGCTCACCCAGTTTTGTGACAATAGCAAATTAATATTTTGCTATTGTCTTCCTAATTCTCCTCTCGGTGAATCAGGAAGCGGGTCCTGAGACCCGATTGGCAAGGGAGTCTTAGGACAATAGAACAAGAGTGCATAGGAATGTCACATGTCAGGAAGTATACTGCTTATTTCATGAAGAATTACAAGAAGTACTTAGTGCTGAATAGTGGTACATTGAAATGAAAATTCTGGTGCTGAAACTGAAACGAAATTTACGTTTTTTTTTAAATATTTATATTTTTATAATAAATTGATAATGTATTATATTCCACATTTTAATTATTGTGATGAATTTAAATGAATATAAATATATTGTCTGCCACTATCAGCACCTTTTTGAGCAGTGTTAAAAATATTGCTTGATGCATTTTTTGTGCATATTTGCTCAGTTAAAAAAAAAAGCACCTCCCCATTGAAATGCATTGAAAACACAGCAAGAATGCATCAAAAATGCACCCGTGTGACGTTTGTGATGCATTTTTTGACTCACATGACCTATGAAAACACACCATAAGCACAGTACAATTGCAACAATATCACACTAAAATTACAGCAAAATCGTGGGAGTTTTCGGCAGCCATTTACCTTTTTTTCTTTTGGCACAACGGTGCATCACTAGTGCTGAATGCAACTGCTTTGATATTTTAAAATTGACTCGACCAAAAAGTGATCTTTCATTGTTGGATGGGCACAGGTTGTTAAATTATCTCTCGATATCTATCAGTGAATCCAATGTACAGCCGTGGCCAAAAGTTTTGAGACTGGCACAAATATTAATTTTCACAAAGTCCGCTGCCTCAGTTTTTATGATGGCAATCTGCATATATTCCAGAATGTTATAAAGAGAGCGATCAGATGAATTGCAATTAATTGCAAAGTCCCTCTTTGCCATGAAAAATAACTTAATGGCATAAACATTTCCACTGCATTTGTGAAGAAAGCTTCATGGTGCTCAAGAAAGTCCAGCAAGCGCCAGGACCATCTCCTACAGTTGATTCGGCTGCGGAATCGTGGGCACCACCAGTGCAGAGCTTGCTCAGGAATGGCAGCAGGCAGGTGTGAGTGCATCTGCATGCACAGTGAGGCAAAGACTTTTGGAGGATGGCCTGGTGTCAAGAAGGGCAACAAAGAAGCCACTTCTCTCCAGGAAAAACATCAGGGACAGACTGATATTCTACAAAAGGTACAGGTCCTGACACCATTCATGTGTGGGGTTGCTTCTCAGGCCAGGGAGTGACTCACTCACAATTTTGCCTAAGAACACAGCCATGAATAAAGAATGGTACAAAAACATCTTCTCCCAACCATCCAAGAACAGTTTGGTGACAAACAATGCCTTTTCCAGCATGATGGAGCACCTTGCCATAAGGAAAAAGTGATAACTAAGTGGCTTGGGGAACAAAACATCTAAATTTTGGGTCTGTGGCCAGGAGACTCCCCAGACCTTAATCCCATTGAGAACTTGCGGTCAATCCTCTAGAGGCGGGTGAACAAAAAAATAACCCCACAAATTCTGACAAACTCCAAGCATTGATTATGCAAGAATGGGCTGCCATCATTTAGGCTATGACCCAGAAGTTGATTGACAGCATGCCAGGGCTAATTGCAGAGGCCTTGAAAAAGAAGGGTCAACACTACAAATATTGACTCTTTGAATAAACTTCATGTAATTGTCAATAAAAGCCTTATTGAAATGTTTGTAATTATACTTCAGTAAACCATAGTAATATCTGACAAAAATATCTAAAAACACTGAAGCAGCAGACTTTGAATATTAATATTTATGTCCTTCTCAAAACTTTTGGCAATGGCTGTAGAGCTATTTAGAGAGTCAGGTTACACAAGGGTTATACACGATGCAGAGCAGGTATTAGGCTGGACAAAGTAAGTTGAATTAAGAGGCTGGTTGGTTTGTAGTACAGTACCACTTCCTGGGCTCAGGATCAGTACTTTGTTTCTGCTTACTTTCATGTACAATAAGCTTAATGTGTGCATATGTTCAGTTGGAACACAGCAGCAGTCTCAGGTTATTGTAACATGGTAACAGTAATTAACTTACTAGTTTCTTGTGATATGCATACTTTTCTAATATTACATTCATAGTTAAAGTGGTTGTCCACTCGTGACAACCACTTTAACCTACAGGTAAGCCTATGATAAGACTTACCTGTAGGTGCCCTGCATGTCTCCTAAACCTGCACGGTTCAGGAGATATGTAGTGTATTTGCTGTGCCGACGTCATGTCGTCACATGCGCAGTGAAGAAATGGCCTCTGTGCCATTCCTCCACTGCGATCGTGCCGTGACTGGCGACTCTTGCCAGTTATAGCGCCGGAGTCGCAGCCCCGGAAGGAAGAGGGGCCGAAGATGGACGCCGCCAGCACGGGGGACAGCGCTGGATGTCGCAAGCTTTGTTTGCAGGTAAGTGGCACATAATGGGCTACTATGCGGTGCACAGTAGCCCATTATGCTTCTACATTACAGGGGCATGTAGAGGAAGTAAACCCAAACTGGGTTTACTTCTTCTTTAAAGCGTTTTTGTTAACACAACATTTCATATTCATGAATTGTGGCTACTGTACCATGTACTTGTATGAGAAAGTATCAGGTTCTCTTTGTACAGTATTGCTTCCTTTGTGTGAAATCCCTGGCATTCCTGCTAGTTCCCTGCTTTCCTATGAAAAACTGACCACACTAAGCAGGAGTGCACACCGTGGTCAATTCTCTAGCAATGAGTTTTTTAATCTCTATACAAAAATATTTTGCCTTTCATTTCTATTTTAAACTGAATTGGTTGTTTTATATAGTGATTACTTTAATACTAAAAGCCGGCATTGATTAGTATTGTTGTCACAAACTTATCATGTCCTGTTTCTTTTACAAGTGAGTTTAAAAGCTGGCCGTGGGTAGGGAGGTCTATTACAAGGTCAGGCGGGGATGTCAGTTTAAAGAAAGTGATCTACTCCAGTCCCTAGTTTTGCAGCTAATACTTTTATCAGGGCTCAGAATGTCAAGTCCTGAGCTACTAGCCAGGCCTTAAGAGTTACCCCCCCCCCCCAGTTGCCCCGCCCAACCCTGCCCCTAATTTGGCTCCTATACACGCCCTCGTAAATTATCTCATGAAATTATATTGTTAAATGTTTTATGCAGAATTAAGTTACAAAAATGAATATTAACAACAACAACTTTAACAACAAAGCAGAGGAGTGATTGGTGGATCAGCAGTGCAGGCAGACAGGCCCCTAGACAGACATGGACGGGTGCCCATTCACATACAGGTTCCCGTAAATGTGCGCAAAATTGTATGCCAAGCTTGTAGTGCCATTTATTCTTAATTGCATCCCAAGTGCAGCTAGCAGACGTACATTTTGTTGAGTGCCAAATCACGCAAAGCTCACCACCCAAAAAAGTGTGGGAGCTTCTTTGGCGTGTTTATCACATGTGCAGGTTATTCAAGTAAAAGGGTTGCCTTATGTGCGTTGTGCAAAAAAAAACACGGGGTGTGAATGCATGTTTCTGCTATGGCTATTGTGAATGAAGCTTAGAGCAATTTGCCCTGTAGTTAAGATTTGTCATCATGCAATGCAGTCTCCTGTCATCATTGACAAATCCAGATCTATGACAGCCAGCACTACATGCATGACAGTCTTGCTTCACACTACGAATTGCACAGGAACTGCAGCACATTCCTGTACAATTCACAAGTGATTCAGTGCATTTGCAACCTGCTTTTAGGGTGTCAATAACATTGCACTGACACCCACTGCAAAATGAGGTGCACAGATCGTGGGTTTCCCACACTGCGTTCAAGTGTGAACTAGGGCTAAGAGTCCGGTCTGTGAGGGCTGGGTCTGTCTATTACAGCAATCACCTGGAAGGATGGACAGGACAGATCCCTGGGACCTCATCTACTCTATGCCTGGTTGCTAATCAGGGATGGTAGATCAGTGATATGCAAAATCAAGGAGGATTTACCTCTCCTCCTCCTTCCTGCAGCTGGGTTCCTCATCTTGCACCCCTGTGTGTCCTTTCCATCTCCCCAGGCACAGTCCTAGCATCTTCTCCCCATTCTGGATGTCCCCTGTCTGTCAGTAGCCCTCCTGTGTGTGCAGATCCCTGGCCACCCCCTGTGTTATGTTCCCGGTTTAGGCCCTGCACACACGATATAACCTGTTGTAGAATCAGGGTGAGCATGCCGAGCCGACCTCCCAGTCATTGAAGAAGGTGAGTTTGCTGGACAGCTTCGGCAAGAAGAGCTGCAGCACAGAGCATTACATGCATGCTTGTCCTCCATAGGGTTGCCACCTCATCCCTTTAATCCAGGACACATATGAATTACACAGGTTCTGAGGCTTATTAAGGTGGTCATTAAACTCACTTGGTGCCTCAACTGCATTAAATGAGCCTCAGAACAACCTGTGTAATTCATATGTGTCCTGGATTAAAGGGGTGAGGTGGCAACCCTAGTCCTCCACTACATGAGCTGGGGGCAGGAGCTGAGAAGATTGAAGAAAACAGCCTGGGGGGAGTAGGAGGGATGGGGTTTTGTTATAGAGAAGGGGAGGATTACTCTTACAGTTCCCATTCCCCTCTGTTGAAAGAGATTACAGGATTGCCTAGCCCCTTTCTCTCTGCCCAGATGTGGGATCGTCCACCGCCGGCACCACTACTCTACTCTTTCCTGAGGACTGGGGTTACAGATTTTACCCCTCGTGGAGCTCTAAGGCAGCTATGTGCTGGCACTGGCCCTGGACATAGCGAAGAACGGAGCTCACCTGACAAATGAGTGCAGAGCGGCAGTTGCCCGTCCAGGAGGAGGAAAGCTGTACAGCTGATCTGCGGCTCCACACTCGCCCTCACATTTTTTCCACTCGCCAAATGCGAGCAGGCGAGTGGAAATTGTTTGTTTACTCTACATCTGGAGAATTCCTCTGGTAAGTGTGACACCATTGCTAAGAGTTGTAATGATTGCAGCAGTGGGGTGAAACTAGTACTTTTTGAGGTATGTTGGGAGATCACCATGCAAAAGTCTCAGAGAGCTATAAGAACAGGTGTGTGAGATTTTTTTCCTTCTGGTCTCTGGGTTCTAAATCATGTACTTTTCACTTTTGTTGTCCTTAAGGTGTGAAGCCAATGTGACTATTGCAGCTCAAACTAATAAGCCCCTTCCAGAGTGTGAAATAAAGAACAGGCCCAGTCTCCTGGTAGAAAAGATTAACCTCTTTGCCATGTTTGGCACCGGCATAGTCATGAGCACATGGGTTTGGACCAAAGCAACCATTATCATCTGGAAGAGAGCCTGGTGCAGGTAAGACAACAGCAATCATCCTATCATAGAAATCTTTACAGCAGCAATGGCCATAATTATCTATGTGGGTTTAATATGAAAAGTATTTGTTGGCCCCCAATAAATAATCAGATACAGATTGAGGACCCATGAAAATGATAGCTGAACGGTGAAAATAAATACAATCCTTATGAAAGGGTATTATCACCTTCGTGTGAGTTTTCAGTCAGATCCAAAACAATTACTCTACATTTTGCATCATTTTAATTGATTTCTTTACTTTTGTTGTCCCTGATAGATTTCTAAATGTATTATTTTTTGCACATAATAAACAATCTCTGTCACTTAGGAATCTGTGTTTTAATTACTTAACCACTTCAGCCCCGGAAGGATTTCCCACTTTAGGACCAGAGCACTTTTTGCGATTCGGCACTGCGTCGCTTTAACTGAGAATTTTAACTGAGAATCGGTTTTGGCCGATTTATATTCCGTGTTTACGGATGATGAGAATACATTTCTGGGGTTTTTATTATTTATTTATTTTTTTTACTAGTAATAGCGGCGATCTGCGATTTTTAGCAGTACTGCGATATTGCAGCGGACATGTTGGACCATTTTTGGGACCATTGGCATTTATACAGTGATCAGTGCTATAAAAATGCACTGATTACTCTGTAAATGCCATTGGCAGTGAAGGGGTTAACCGGCAGGGGGAGATCTAAGGGTTAACTGTGTTCCCTGGGCGTGTTCTAACTGTATGTGGGCTGGCCTGGCTGGGGGAAGGGAGTGATCACGGCTTCCATATACAGGAAGCCTGTGATCACAGCCTTTCCCCCTCTATGAGAACAGAGATCCGTGTTTACTTACACGGACCTCCGTTCTCTCACTGCGGGGGGGCCATCGGGGGTAGCCAGCGGCGATCGAGTCCGCCCTACCCGCTCCTTGGCCCTCCCCAGACACAGTGAGCAAGCGAGCGCGCCTCCGGTGGCGCGTGTGCTCACAGCACTAGTTATCGCAGCCGCCGTCATATGACGGTGGTTTGCGATAACGAGCCACTCTATTGCCGTCAGACTGCGGGCGGCAAGTGGTTAAAGGGGTTGTAAACCCTCAAGGTTTTTACACCTGCAGCAGCCCCCCCCCGAACCCCCCTTTACTTACCTGAGCCCAAAACACACCTGCGGCGGGGACGAGCCTCGCAGCTCACCCGAGCTGCTCCGGTCCTCATTGGCTGGATTGATAGCTGGGGAGCCATGGGCTCCCGCTGCTGTCAATCAAGTCCAGTGTCCCGGGACCCGGGGCCAAGTCCCGCTGTTTGTGTGAATACACACAACAGCTGGACTCGGGAGCGCGCCTGCACAGGTGACCCCAGGGAAGTGTGGTGGACACTGGAGAAGAGGAGGAGCCTGGAGCACTGCTGAAGGACAGAGGAGGAGAGTATGATCTGTTTGGTTTTTTTTTGTTTTTTTTAAAGGGCGCCTTTAGTATCACTTTAAGTATGTTCAGTCCGTTACTCTGCCTCTAAACCCTAAGAACTGTCTCAGCCCCTCTGGCACACCTGGCACTAGTGTGAGTGCAAAGATCAATGAGAAACCCATGCGTTATTATAAAACACTGAGTTGTCTTTACTGTAGTATTTCTGTGGATAGGTAACAAACATTGTCAGTATATACAATATGTTCAAAGAATGCAATAGAAGAACAATAACTAAGGTTATGAGAATATGGCAGGCTGCTCCAAGGGGATTAAGAACCTCAGCATAACTCCAAGAGCAGAGGCAAACACTTCAATAACAATGATTATATAAACTAACAGCTGCGCTCGGATATATATAGAAAAAAAATACAAAGCAGCCAGCACAGCATTGCAAACTGTTACGATATAAGCATGTATAAGACATGGTGCAGCGCTAATAAAATAAACAGAAGATCAGTCCATATATATCCACTGAATGAAGATCCTTCAAAAGATCCGGACAGGGGTGAAGCCAGAGACTCGTCACCAACACCAAACACTCTGTCCCTTACCAGAATGCTGGGACCCTCGTTACAGGGGTCATCTAAGCCTTACTGCACAGGATGGAGCGAACTTCCCGGAAACCGGAGCACTCTGTATAGCAGAAGGAGGATTCTTGGATATTTTAGCAGCGGGATCCAGAGACTCCAATTGTTGTCCACACATCTCTGGCTTGATACAATCCAGTTTACCAAAAGGCTTAGATGACCACTGTAACGAGGGTCCTGGCGTTTTTGTAAGGGACAGTGTGTTTGGTGTTGGTGACGGGTCTCTGGCTTCACTATTGTCCGGATCTTCATATAGTGGATATATATGGACTGATCCTCTTTTCATTTTATTAGCGCTGCACCATCTCTTATACTTGAATAACAATGGATCACAATATGACAATCTATACCAGATTGGTTACCCTTAGTCAGGTTTGGCTCTATGAGTCCAGCCAGGAGGAGAGCAGAAGACTGACCCTCTTTATGTCAGATTTCCCTCTTCTATCTCCTGACACCACAGACCCCAAAATAACAGCACTGTATTCACATCAATAGTTAATGGCTTAACTTCCCAAATGAACTGCTCCGCACACCCACTGCATATACAGAGCCCTGAATATGCTTGTGCAAACCCATATGGCACTCATGACTTCAGTTCCTTTGAAGAAAGATGAGTCTTGGCATCTTCAGCTAGCCACTCTCGTTGGTGCACTTAAATTCCTGGATAGCAAGCCAAAATAACACACCTGGCCTGGATTATCAAGTAAGAAGGCAGGATCTTCCTCAGCAGGGTGAAAGGACAATGGTGTCTGTATACAGTTTCTCTGTATATAATGGCCTTTTATATCCTGTAGTACTACAAGTGTCAGCAAAATGACTAATAGCAATGATGTCTGTATACAGTGTTTATGCAACTCCTTCTGTGGTGCAGTATACCTGTTTCCTGCAAATGGGCAAAAAGCCCCCTCACCCAATCCTGCAATCAAGTCCCAAACGAACGTCCTGGAATAGGCAGGCTCTCCTGGCGACCCGACTGGTCACCTCACACTGGAACGCTTCTCCGTTGGTGCAGGTGCGCCTGGATATGCACCTGGGATCCCTTTCTCTCAGGCTGGATGTCCGCAGAGGCCTAAAATCACGCGGTGAAATGACCTAGGAGGCAGACCCTCTCCTTTAGGTCTGTTCTCATC
>BLSH010207550.1:147802-204195 GCA_018402905.1 Glandirana rugosa | reverse complement strand
ACCCATCCCGCCTGAGCTTGCGACGGCCGATGGACGCTACCGGGGGGGCGTCACTCTCTTGCCTCCAGGCACATTCATTTGTGCCTAGAGGCAAGAGTATCTCCCCCTTCCCGACACTAGTGTCCGAAGGACATATACCTTCGGCACTAGTGAGGGAAGGGGGTCGGTCCGGTCGGGTGTATGTCAATCTTGTGCGGGTCCCTTGTGTCAATTGGGAATCTAGAGGGGGACGGCCAATTGGGGAAGTGACGGTTACCGTAAATGTCTCATTAGTCACGTAAAAATATCGTGACTAGTGACATATACAGGAAGCCTGTGATCACAGCCCTTCCCCCTCTATGAGAACGGAGATCCGTGTTTACTTACACGGACCTCCGTTCTCTCACTGCGGGGGGGCCATCGCAGGTAGCCGGCAGCGTTCGAGTCCGCCCTACCCACTCCCCCCCCCCCCAGACACAGTGAACGCGCTCACAGCACTAGTTATCGCAGCCGCCGTCATATGACGGCTGTTTGCGATAACGAGCCACTCTATCGCCGTCAGACTGTGGTCGGCGGTCGGCAAGTGGTTAAGGACTGAGACTCTTTCTGAGATTTGGAGTTTACAAGTCAAAATCATTTTTTTGCTAGAAAATTACTTAGAACCCTCAAACATTATATTTCTCTTACGATCACTGACAGATGCAGCTCTTCCTTGACATGTGGGGTTTATGCTCCTCCTACTAGGAGTTGACTAGGCAAAAAAGCAAAAGGATAGGCTGGCCCCTCCCAGGGGGCCGTCCTCACCTCAGCATATAATCCCCCTGCAGTGCATAGCATATCAGTTTTCTATGCCTAGTGTAAGGAGTTAGACCTGGCTCCCTGATGGGACCTGCGGTTCACCTTTTTTGCTACCGCTTTTTTTATTTTTTTTCAAAACTTCTGATGAAGACTGCTATCAAGAAGCTGGCTGGGGCATAGAGGATATCTAGAATCTTGTACTTTCCCCAGCGCGGCCGACCGATGCGAGCTAACCCTTAGTTTAGGCGGGGTCCACCGCATCGTACCTGTTCCGTGCGAGTGGGCCAGTGGTTAAACACAACTTGCGTTTAAGAGACCGGGCTGCGCTCGTGTCCAGAGACGCCGTTTTGGCCTGCAGCATCCCTCCCCTCTGAAGGGAAAAAAGTCCAATTGACTTAATTTTGGGGGAATCCTTTGTCGGGGGGTGCCGAGCCGTGCCAAGGGGGTGACTAAAAAGCGTCCACCCCCTCCCCCTCCCTCTCTGGGGAGGAATCTGAACCGGAAAGGGGCTCGGTGGTCTCAGGGACCCTCGTGGAGCTCTCAAGTGGTAAGCTGGAGCCTTCGGACCACCTATGTTTGTGGGTCCGTTAAGCCAGCACGGACAATTAAGGTTTATCCTTATGTCCACTTTTTTGACACCGTTTGTGTATAAGGAATGGCGTTAGCTGCAGAAATCCTTTCATTGCCTAAGCAGTTCTGTGCGGTTATCCCTTGGTGGATAGTTTTTAACAGAAGGGGCATCCCCCGCAGTGGACTCTCCGGGGCTCGCCTAAATAGGGTGACGACCTTCTCTTCGGAAGGGTCTCCATCCGTTAAGGATTCGACCGATAGGCGGACGGAGGCGATGCTCAAGACATGTTCTTGTTAGCGGGGATGGCCATGAGACCGGCTTTGGCATCGGCCATGGTGGCGCAGTCGCTTACGGATCGTGCGACTGTGTGGCACTCTGGACTGGACTTCAGGTACTCCCCAGAGGCTTTGCAGCGGGTTGTACACCTGATACAGGGTCTACGGTACCTGTGTGGCGTAGCCTTAGACCTGCTGTCGAAGAGGTCTGATTTTTTGCAGCCATTGTGAGACGCTTGCTGTGGTTACGCTGTTGGTTGGGTGATCACGCGTCCATAAGGGGCTCACGGACATACCCTTTTAGAGAGGTCGGCTCTTGGGGCACAACTGGATGAAATCAGTAAGGATTTCACCGGGGGGAAGAGTACGTTTTTCATCCAGCACCACAGCGGCGGGAGTACCGCCGTAGGCATGGTCCTTTCTCTTCGGGCCAGAGGCGGTTTTTCGTGCGCCCGGTACAACGGGCAAGGGCTCAGGCCCCAGCAAGGCTGCCTTGGAGGTTGGTAAGCGGCCCTGGCACTGCATGCCGAACAGATGGAGGACAAGTTCTCCTCCGCATAGGGGTTGCCCCCGCCTGACTTTCGAGTGGGGGGCCGACTGCTGAGTTTAGCAGACTGGTGGACCTATCACATTTCAGACCGGTGGGTCGAGAAGTGGTGTCCCCCTGGTACAGGTTAGAGTTCATCACTCTACCCCCAGACAGGTTCTTTCTATCAAATTGAGGCCGCTCCGGGGCATCTGGAAGTTCTTTTAGGGGTGGTTCAGACGCTGTCCGAACAGGGGGTACTTGTGCCGGTCCCTTCATTGGAGAGGTTTTTCCACGGTTTTTATTCAAACCCTTCTTGTGGAACTCAACAACTAAGGTGGGGTCAGGCCAGTTCTGGACCTGAAGGCGCTCAATCACTTGGTGAAAGCGCAAAAGTTCAGGATGGAGTCTGTACGCTCGGCCGTGGCCGTCCTTCACCTAGGGTACTTCCTGGCGTCTCTGGACATCAGGGACGCTTATCTGTATGTCTCATTGGTCTTCGGCACCAGCGCTTCCTGCACTTTGCGGTAGGGGATCTACATTATCAATTTGTGGCGCTCCCCTTCGGCCTGGCCTTGGTCACTCCGGTCTTCGCTAAGCTATTGGCTCCGGTGCTGGCTCTGTTGAGGCTGTGAGGCATTACTGTGGGGGCATACCCCGACAATTGGCTCCTGCGAGCGGAGTCAGCTTCGGGTCTGGAGGACAATGTTGTTATCACCATGGCCTCGATGAGAGATTTCGGCTGGCTGATCAGCCTGCAGAAGTAGGCATTGACTCTGTCTTGTCGACTGGAATATCTGGGTCTAATTATGGACAGGAGCAGGCCAAGGTGTTCCTTCCTCCGGCCAAGTTACTGACGCTACAAGCAGCAGTGCGAGTCCTACTGTCACGTCGGTGGTCCTCCTTACGTTTCTGTATGTGGGGCTCATGGTCTCGGCAAACTGATCAAGTTGGACACCAGACCAGGGGGTCATTGTCCTGGTGGTTTCGGGTCCCGGCCTTGACGTTGGGGAAGTCTTTCTCCCCCTGCCTTAATCGATAGTTGCGAGGGACGTCAGCCTATCGGGCTGGGTAAGAGTCCTGGCACAGCTGTCTGCTCAGCGTCGTTGGTCGGCGCAGGAATATCGCCTTCCTATAAATGTGTTGGAGCTGAGGGCAATCAGGCTCTGTTTCTCCCACTGGGCGACAAGGTTGCGTGGCCTCCCGGTTCGGTTTCAGTCGGACATCGCCACAGTAGTGGTGTACGTGTCCGATCAGGGCAGAACATGAAGCTCGGCAACAGCTGCGGAAGCGGCCCACACTCTAGGGTGGGCAGAATCTCACGTACCGGCAATCTCCGCCATCTACATTCCAGGCGTAGAAAACTGGCAAGCAGACTTTTTCAGTCGCCAGCCTCTGGATCAGGGGGAATGGTACCTACATCCAGAGGTGTTCTGCCAGATCTGCCACAGGTGGAGCACGCCAGACGTGGTCCTGCTGGCGCCCAGGTTCAATCACAGGTGCAGACCTTCGTGTGCAGGACAGGATTGCGTTGGCGGCGCCACGGACGTTCTGGTAGCACCTTGTTTTCAGTACAGGTTGCTTTAAGTTTTTTTTCCCCTTTTCAAACTTCTACTGCGGCTCCTGCGCAGGATAGAAGTGGAGGGAATCCAGACAATCCTGGTGGCTTTGAATTGGCCTCGGTGCCCTTGGTGCGCTGACGTGGCGCGGATGGTGACGGATGTTCCCTGGCGACTTCCGCTTCGCAAAGATCTGCTCTCTCGGGGACCCATCCTGCACCCTGATTTGCCATCACTGGCTTTGGCGGCTTGGCTATGGAGTCACAGGTTGAGGGATAGAGGGGTCTCTGAGCGTAAGTACATTTCGCGCAAAATATGTCATCGCATCTGGAAGGCTTACTTTGCCTGGTGTGAGGCGGGCGGTTGGGACCCCTGCTCTTTTTTTCCATGGCTCGGGTGCCGGTTTTCTTACAGCAAGGCCTGGATAATAAGTTGGCTTTGAGACGCTCAAAGGCCAGATTTCGGCTCTGGCGATTCTTTTCAGCGTCCGTTAGCGACGTTGCATTGATCTGTACATGTACAGTTCGGTTGCCGTTGGCACCGTGGGTTTTAAATTTAGTACTATCCGTACTGCATAATCGCCATATGGGCAGATCAGAAATATTTCCTTACAATTGCTGTCACGGAGGGCGGTCCTTTTAGTGGCCATTGCATCCACTGGGCGGGTGTCTGAGTTGGCAGCGTTGTTTTGTAGGTCTCCCTACTTGGTTCTTTATAGGATAAGGCGGTGCTGCACCCTTCTCCTTTTCTGCAAAAAAGAGTGGTTTCCTCTTTTTCTCATAATGAGGACATTGTTCTACCTTCATTGTGCCACACCCGTCGCTCGGCTCGGAGATTGCTTTGCATTCCTTGGAGGTCGTAACAACATTACGGGTGTATTTGACGGCTACAGTTCCTTTTCGGAAGGCTGATGCCTTGTTTGTTTCTACCAAAGGTGGTCTCTTTTCACATTAATGAAGATTTTGTTCTTCCTTCATTGTGTCCGCATCCTTCACATCCTAGGAATTTGAGTTACATTCATTGGATGGCGTGAGGGCTTTGCGGGTGTATTTGGCGGCTACAGACCCCTTTCGGAAGTCTGATGCGTTGTTTGTACTGACAGATGGTCCGCGCAAAGGATTGGCGGCCTCACCGGCCACTGTTTCACGTCGGATCAGATAGACCGTGACTCATGCGTATTCTTTCGGGGCAAGGTATCCCCTTTTCCAGTCACGGCTCACTCCACCAGGGCTGTTGGCACTTCCTGGGTTTTCAGACACCAGGCCTCGGCGTCACGGGTGTGCAGGGCAGCTACTTGGGCCTCGGTGCACACGTTTACTAAGTTTTATAAAGTTGATGTATCCGCATCTTCGGATGCTGCTTTTGGCCGTAAAGTTTTCCAGGCGGCAGTGTAGGCGCGGCTGGCGCCTTCTGAGGATTTCTGTTGGGTACAGTTGTTGTTGTTTACCCACCCCTCTTTATTGACACAGCTTTGGGACATCCCAACATGTCAAGGAAGAGCTGCGTCTGTCAGTGAACGTAAGAGAAAACAGGATTTTATTAAAACATACCGTAAAATCCTTTTCTCTGAGTCCACTGACAGACGCAGCACTGACCCCTCGGTGTTGCGTTTGTATGGCTTGTTACGAACTGATATGCTATGCACTGCAGGGGGATTATATGCTGAAGTGAGGATGGCCCCCTGGGAGGGGCCAGCCTATCCTTTTGCTTTTTTGCCTAGTCAACTCCTAGTAGGAGGGGCATAAACCCCACATGTCAAGGAAGAGCTGCGTCTGTCAGTGAACTCAGAGAAAAGGATTTTACGGTAAGTTTTAATAAAATCCCTTTTTTTCCCTGACATCTTAGAGAATAAAATGGCAGTTGTTGCAATACTTTGTCACACCGTATTTGCGCAGTGGTCTTACAAGCGCAATTTTTTTTTAAAAAAATTACTTTTTTGAATTAAAAAATAAGGCAACAGTAAAGTTAGCCTGATTTTTACCTATATTGTGAAAGATAATGTTACACCGAGTAAATTGATACCCAATATGTCATGCTTCGAAATTGCACCGCTCGTGGAATTAGCGACAAACTTTGCCACTTAAAAATCTCCATCGGCGATGTTTAAAATTTTCTACAGGTTACCAGTTTTGAGTTACAGAGGAGGTCTAGTGCTAGAATTATTGCTCTCACTCTAACAATTGCGGCAATACCTCACATGTGTGGTTTGAACACTGTTTTCATATGTAGGCGGGACTTGCTTATGCGGTCGCTTCTGCGCGTGAGCTTGGCGGGACGGGGCACTTTAATTTTTTTTTTCTTATTTATTTTACTTTTTATTTTTTATTTTTACACTGTCCTTTTAAAAAAAAATGGGTCACTTTTATTCCTATTACAAGGAATGTAAACATTCCTTGTAATAGAAAAAAAACATGACAGGACCTCTTAAATATGAGATCTGGGGTCAAAAAGATCTCATATTTACACAAAAATGCAATAAAAAAAAACAAATAAATGTCATTTGACAAAAAAAAAAAATCCCCTTTTAAGCGCATTGGGCGGAAGTGACGTTTGATGCCATGCAATGTTATGGAGCCAAGCGGGGGCCATCTTTCCCTCACTCGGTTACCAGGAGAGAGGGCTCCGGTAAGCGGCGGAGGCAACTGGAAAGCGGGGGCACCTCACCTATCACCGATCAAAGTGATCTTGCGGCGAATCCGCCGCACAGAACACTTTTATCTGAAAGCTGACCACCCGCTGTTAAAAAAAAATACTGGGGTTATGCCAGCTATCAAAGTGCCGCCGTATAATGACTAGGGGCGGTCGTTAAGTGGTTAAAATAAACTACAGACAGATTTTCATTAACACATTTTCTTTGTGGTCAGTAAAGGGTTTGATCACATTCTTTGACCATTCTTTACAAGCTTTATCTTGCAACTGTTACTAAAGCAGTGCATTGTGGGACTTAAACCTGTAGCAAGAAAATAAAATGTTTGACTAACGTAACCCATTCAGAGCAGGCAGCTCTACCACATACCTTCAGATTTCAAGCGATCGTAAACCCATATTTTTTTTTTTTTTTAAATAACAAACATGTCATACTTACCTGCAGCTTTTTGGGTCCCCCACTGGAGCTCCTGGCTCCTCTCTCCTGCTGAGTGTTCACCATAGCAAGCCGCTTGCTATGGGGGCACTCGTGCGGGCTCGCTCCCGAGCCATGCTTTGTGTATCCATTGACACACAGCACGCGTTTCAGCCCCTCCCTCCGCACTGGCTGTGATTCACAGCAGTGGGAGAAAATGGCAGAGAAGGGAGAGAATAGTGAGATCCGCTGCTCTTCTCTTACTCAAAGGAACCAAAAAAGGGCATGGTCTATTAATGGGATGGACCTATCCTGGGTCTAATGGGTACTGAACTGCCCAGGATCAACAAAAAACTAGATTTTCTATGACAGGCTTAAATATTGGATAGATGCTAAAAGCTGTATGATTTATTTAATTTCCACAAAATGATGTATCCGAAAACAAAAAAGCAGATACAGGGAAATAGTTTTTTGCTTACCAAGTGTTGACAGGAGTTTCCCTTTTAAAGATTATATTGACTCTTATTTGGTTAATAAGTATATACTATACTGTAGCTTCATCAGTATTTTATTTTATGCCTATATTGAACAGAATTTTAGGTCGCAGTGATGATGAACCAAAGAGAATCAAGAAAAGTAAAATGATTGCAAAGGCATTTTCCAAGAGGAAGGAGTTGCTTAATAATCCTGAAAGGGAACTGTCCTTCAGTCTCCATACAGTTTCCCATGAAGGACCAGTTGGTATGTATAAATACAATTTGTGACTGCCAATGTTTAATAAAAGTATGCATAGGAGAGATATAATAAGTCCTCAACTCAGACTTCAAGAGGAGGTCTAGCCCCCCCATGAAAAATTAAAGGAGTTGCAAAGGCAGAAGGTTTTTTAGCTTAATACATTCTATGCATGAAGATAAAAAACATTCTGTGTGTAGCAGCCTCCCCAGCACCCCTAATACTTACCTGAGCCCCTTCTCTCCGCAGCGATGTCCATGAGTGTCTTGGCTGTCCCAGACAGTCCTGCTGATTGGCTGAGACACAGCAGCTGCGCCATTGGCTCCCGCGGCTGTCAAAATCAGTCAGCCAATCAGGGAAGAGAGGGGGCGGGGGCGAGGCTCCATGTCTGAATGGATACACAGAGCTCTGTGCCCCCATAGAATGCTGCTGGCTGAAGGGGCACTCACCAGAGGGAGGGGCCAGGAGAGCAGAAGAGGGACCCAAGAAGAGGAGGATCTAGGCTGCTCTGTGTATATGCAACTGCACAGAGGAGGTAAGTATAACATGTTTGTTATTTTTTTTTTTAAATTAGACTTTACAATCGCTTTAAAAGTCAGCAGCTACAAATACACCAGCTGCTGACTTTTAATATATGGACACTTATCTGCCCAAGAAGCCCGCAATGGTCGGCACTCCAGCCGATCTTTGGATCAGCTGTCGGGTGCAGCCATCGCCATTCTTGGTAATGGAACCAAAGGCTGGTTTCCTACTCGCGCACTGCGTTTTCCAATTAGGCGGTGGAGGAAGGGGCCAAACTTCTGGGATACGGCATTGGCCTCCCCCCTGAAAGCTGCCAAATGTGGCACCAGAAGGGGGGAGGGGGAAGACAGAAAAGCAGAAGTTCCACTTTTGAGTGGAACTCCGCTTTAAGTTCCATTAGTCACCCCAAGGCACATCCCTGTTTCGTCAAATGAATAATTATGAAAACTGATTGGCATACTGGAAAACATTAAACTGGTCATTGAAAGGTGTTACAGAACTAAAGCTCACCAAAATTGGCATACCCAGCTATCCGAGCTCTTCTAAAGAGCCCTCAAAATGTATGCTTAAATGCAACTGATTTAAGTATCTGAATTTGTCTTGATATTACCCCCATAAATCTGTACAGCAATACTGAGATAGAAGGTGCAGGAAATCAGGATCTGTTGCATGCACATGTGCTGACAGCAAACAATATGAAATGGAGATATTAACTGATCAGTGTGCCATTTCCCCATCAATGTCCACTAAGCAGACTATAGGTGTGTTTTTCAACAGTTTGTAATGCTTCTGCAGTGGAGTGAGAGAATCTAGCATTATGCACATTTTTCAGAGCATAGTCTCTGGAATTATTAACAGTGATAATAATAATAATCATCTGCCTTGACCCCTAATGCTCAAAAATTTAAAAAAATGATGTATCCAACATATGATGGGAGTACAGCAGGATATATTTTTACCCAGATGTTTACAATTTTGGTGTTCTACCCGAGAGCTTATAAAAAAAAATAACAGACTGATAAAGTCTTAGGGAGTTTGTCTTTATTCCACATGGGTGAAGTCACTACATTTGTTCCATTTATTCCACAGCGGGTCTTAACTTTGACATTAATGAGCCATCAGCTGACATGTCCTCGGCATGGGCACAGCATGTCACAAAGATGGTTGCCAGGAGAGGAGCCATTTTGCCTCAAGATGTTTCTGTAACTCCAGTGGCCACTCCAGGTAAACACAATCATTTGCCTTTCAAATCTAAACAGAATATAGGTTTGTTAAAGCGGAGTTCCACCCAGAATTTTTTTTTTTTTTTTTTGCATGCACTTTTTTAATACTAAATAGATGTAACCTTTTGTTTCCTTCCTTTCAAACCGCCTAGTAATTACATGTATTTTTTACTCACAATTTTGTTTCTCTCACTGCTGGACTTTTCAATTTTAGCTGAGGGCATCTGAAGCCCATCCGTAGTCTCCTGGCATCTCTTCCTGAAAGAAGTGCATGGTGGGTAACCATCATGCACTCCTCAATCTCAGTCCACCTTAAATCGCGCCATTGTCCTGTCTGGAAATAACATGATTTTACAGTACAGGGAAGCCCACTGACTCCTGGGAAATGATGAGTCACATCTCCCAGGAGGCCAGGCGAAGCAGGAAGTGAGGAGAAGAGCCTAAGACCTAAAAAAAGGGGCAGATTACAAAGACCACCTAGCAACAAGCGACTTAGGGTGAGTATAATTTTTTTTTCCTTCAAAGGTAAGTCTATATAGGCAAAGGACTTGAATGATGTAAAAAAAAAAAATTCTGGGTGGAACTCCGCTTTAAGTGATATAATTGTTGTGTAAACCGTGAGTAAATGACCGTTTTGTTTTATTGTTTTATTTTAAGAGCCAATAGATTTTCAAACTTTAAAAAATATGCTGTCTGTATCACTTTTCCCTGCAGTGCCTCCCGAAGAGAGAGAACACTTCTGGCTAGTAGATGCTGATAATCCTTACGGCCTGGAGAAGAAAGCTAAGAAAAAGAGAAAGAGAAAGAAGAAAGAGGTCAGACCAGTAGATGAAAGTAAAGGAATTGAAAACTATAATAAAAGGGCTTTAACAGCAGTACCTCGTCTCCCAAAGCTGCCTGTTAAGCCTGGTCTAGTGACCAGAACAGTGAAACCTCAAGAATTTGAAGAGGCTCTTCCAGGATCCTATAGAGAATACAAGAGATGGCCACCTCTTAATGGAGGATTATATCATGCAGGGAATATGGATGACCATTTTGGATACAAACAATACACTCATGCCAATTTTATTTCTCATCCTTACTCCACTGATGAGCTTCCTATAGCTCAACATAGTGGTGCTCAATGTATCCCTCATCCAAGGCGTGATGGTGTATTCCAGTACTCGAATGGGAATCTGCCATCATACTCCACAAGACATGGTCCCTGCAATGACAGGACTCAAACTAGAAGAGCAGAGATTCCCCCCATGCATTCCAGAGCAAACCTAATGGATGCTGAACTCATGGATACAGACTCTGATTTTTAGCTCTACAACGGACACTTGAAGAACTCCCTTTGAGTTAATAGAATGCATTTAACAGACACAATCCAGGTCTTCTGGATTCCCTTTGTATTGATTAAGAAAGGTCCCCAATATGGAGACATATACAGAGCCCTGGGATCTGGGTGAATGCATATGTGCAGAAGATGATGGGGTTTATTTGGAATTATTTCTCAAAATGACACCAATAGATGGATAGAAACCGAGACAAAAAGAATTAGATTTACGGTTCATACACAATACAACTATGCAATGCAGAGTTTCCATATTAGGTCTTTTTTGCTTTGTTTGATGGGAGTTATTCTGCTGGCTATGTATTGTGTATATGGCAAGGAACTGGTGATCTCTGTGAAGATGGCATACATACATGGAAATGTTTACCTGGGCCAAGCTACATTTTGTCTGATCAGCTGTTTTGTGGTACTTTTTAAAAAAAGAACACACAGCCCAATGCTTTGTATAAATCTTTAGCAATGTGCCTTACATAGCTGGCCGTTCAAGCTGGCTTTCACGGTTTTATTATTAAACCTTAAGGATGCATCATATGTGAAATGAAATGGCTAATCTAATCAGGTCCTGATTTCTGAATGTATGTTTAGGCATATACATTTCTTTTACACATGAGATCAATGCTATACTGCTGGAACTTTCACTTGCCTTGAGATCATACTACATAAGATTTTAAATATTCTATTGTGTTGAAATGTGCACACTTGCAGTACAATAAACATAACACTTGCATTATGTTTTTATCCAGGAAAGCTGCAAATTTGGGGCATCTTTCACTGTATTTGTAAGCAGGCTTAATATATTTAGAGTCAGGAAATACAGCATTTATTTGACAGACCTTTAAAACTTTAGCCTCGTACACACGGGACGACGATCGTATACAACAGGTCGTACTAACGACCGTTGTATGCAAAATTGATTGTTCGTATATGCGATTAGAACAGCCGACATACGACGGTCGTACAAGGGGAGTTGTATGAGCAGACTAGAAAACTTGGTGGTACCAACAAGCGGTCATACGACCGTTGTATCGTGTGTACAGAGCAGTTGGTACAACAAGTTGTATTGTGCAAAACACGCCCGCTCCGAAGTCAGGAACGGCCGGATGCTAATTACATGCACCTGAACGTTCTTTACGTGGTTGTACGATCGTGTAGTGCAGTCAGTATGCAAGTTACATTATCCAACATACGATTTGAGACGATCGTAGGTACGATCGTCGTCCCGTGTGTACGAGGCTTAAGACACTATCTGCGACCTACCATATCATCTTCTTAGGCTGTATTTTAATGTCATTTACAGTATGTCAGATTAGAAGAGAAAACGAGATTCAAAGAAAGGAGTAGTTGTAATAAATATAGAACTTGGTATCTAATAATATAATATTAGAACTTTAATAGGTATATTTATAAAGACTTTTTATGGAATATTCACTTCAGGTGAATCAATCACTGTAATTTTAAACCACAAACACCAGGTAGAGACACCTGCAGTGAAGGTTCGGTAATTGTTACCTTCACTGCTTTTAAAATGCATTATATTGTCAAAAGTATTGTGACGCCTGCCTTTACACGCACATAAACCTTAATGGCATCCCAGTCTTAGTCCGTAGTGTTCAATATTGAGTTGGCCCACCCTTTGCAGCTATAACAGCTTCAACTCTTCTGGGAAGGCTATCCACAAAGTTTAGGATTGTGTCTATGGGAACGTTTGACCATTCTTGCAGAAGCGCATTTGTGAGGTCAGGCACTGATGTTGGACAAGTAGACCTGTCTCGCAGTCTCCGCTCCAATTCATCCTAAAGGCGTTTTATTGGGTTGAGTACAGGACTAGGCAAGTTCCTCCAGACCCCAAACTCGCTCATCCATGTCTTTATGGACCTTGCTTTGTGCACTGGTGCGCAGTCATGCCGGAAAAGGAAGGGGCCATCCCCAAACTGCTCCCACAAAGTTGGGAGCATGAAATTGTCCAGAATGTCTTGGTATGCTGACGCCTTAAGAATTCCCTTCATTGGAACTAAGGGGCCAAGCCTAACCCCTGAAAAACAATCCCACATCATAATCCCCCCTCCACCAAATGATTTTGGAATCAGGCTTTATTACTAGACTTTTAGCCTAGGTCAATGATGGCGCCCCAGATGTTTTGGAACTACAATTCCAATGATGCTCATGCACTCTGCAGTGTAGTTGAGCATCATGGGAAATGTAGTTCCAAAACATCTGGGTGCCAAGGTTCGCCATCACTGGCCTAGGCTCACACTATTAATTGCCCATGAACTTCAGCGTATTCCTATGCGATTCGTGCGATGCAATTTGAGCCCATTCATTTTGAATGGGCTCAAACCACACTGCATCTGCATCAAAGTCATGCATGCACCAATTTGGTGAACTCACTGCAAAGGCATCACATGTTTTTTTTGTACCATTCAATCCAGTGCAGGCAAAAGCACTGCATTTGCGACCTGTGTTTGGGGTGTCATTAAGATTGCACTGACACCTGCTGCAGATTGCAAAGGCAGTGCAATTGGAATCCAGTGTGGGAAACGCGCACAGATCATGGGATTCCCTCACCGCATTCTAGTGTGAACAGAGGCTTAGGCTTCTTTCACATTTGTGGTAAGCTGGAAAACTCACTTAAGCTCTGAAAATGGACCCATGGTTGATTGTTTTTCAGAGGGCGGTATAGCAGCGGCTGACAGACATTCAGAAGGCACTGCTGCTGCTTCCTGATTGCCTGCCTGTTTTTTGTTCAATTTTTTTTTTTTCTTTTAATTGCCTATTTTACCGAAAGCCACAACTGGGAACCAACCAATTGGCTTGCAGTTGCAGAGTGGCCAAATTGAACTCAATTTCCAACTTTAACATGTGCTACCACCTGTCAAACTCTGCAGCCTGAGCTAAAAATGCAGCTGCCGCGAAGCAAAGTCTCCTGACCATGGCATATGCACAGCTGTGTCCAGCTGTATTGTTACAGTTTGGGTGGGCATCTAGGGGAGGGGAGTTAAAACCACAGCTTAGCCTCCTGTTTTTACCACCCCCCATGTGAAAGAGCCTGTATGCTGTTTAAATCTCAGATATGGATATTCTGTATGTTAATAAATGAAATGTGACCATTGAGAATCAATTAGGAATCTGAACTTGCGGGGAAATTGCTACAGTTACACTTCCCTGCACAATGAGTGCACCCTTAATGTGCTTTTCACACTTGTTATACTCAAGGGTTTTTATATCTTCCTGGAGATCCTTGGCTCCATGTAGATTTTGCAAAAGACATATATAAAAAGAAACCCTCAGGTGGAGCATAAACTTATCACTGTGTCTGCACAGACATTAGTTTATCATGTGACAGCAATAAAATTACCCAAAGAAACACCACACACCTAATAAAGCCTTTATGGAACAACCATGCCACAGGACCAGACCTCATATATTTAGCCTAAGGCCTCATACACATGGACGTTTCTTAAAAAATAAACAAAATGTCGGGCCTGACGTCAAGGAAAAAAATTGGCGTTTTTCAGCGTTATGCATTAGTGAGCGTCGGCGTCAATAGGCGTTTTTAAAAAAAAAAAAAATCAGCCCTCTGCTATTTTTCAACCTAAAAACGTTGGCATCAAAAAACGCCGGTACGGCGTTAGTGAGCGTTTGTCGGCGTCAAACGCCAAATGTTACAGCCTCAGAACCCGCTGGTCGTGGGTTCTAGTTACAGCTCACTAACGCCGACGCCCTCTACAGCTCAAAAACGTTGGCGTTTTTATGGGGCCATTGACTAACATGGAGAGCTGCAGAAACCGCTGGTGTCAAAAAACGCCCGTGTGTATGAGGTTTAATACTCATTTTGGTATTTGCTTTTTTCCTTGGATTGCTGTTCCTGACTCTGAGTAGCTGATGTGGCCCCAGCCAGGTAATACACAGAAGATCCTGGCAATGGAACAGTAACTATCTAGATGACCATTAAAGAATTACAAATTGCCAAATATGGACCATTATTAGTTAATGAGTTCTGATAAACTATCTTTATTTTCAGTTTTTGATGTTTTATTTAACTGAAATATTACTATTTTTTCCTATGGAAATATTACCTTAATAGAACTGTAAATATGAATCTTTCGGTTTAGCGCACCCTTGTTCTTCATATACAGAGCATAAAGCATGTGGTGCTGCTCTTAAATTATCCTTTATGTGCATGTTAGTTTTTTTTTTTTTTTTTATATTGTACAAAAGAATTTATTGTTGTGTAAAAATGTATTCTTTTTTTCTTTGCCCATCCAGTCAGTAGTTATTTTTATATTTTGTGTGTTTATTGTCTTTTTGATAAGAGTCAATGACAATGTTCTGATAAAGTCCATAGACGAATCATACTTGTACTTGCCAGCAGAGGAACAAATCACAGTACCCTTTTAAATAGGTGACTATAGTTGTTATCATTTCTAAAAAGTACTTTCCATGACATTACAGTTATCTAGGGGTGCATTAAAAAAAATGCATAGCAGTTTGCCCAGTGAAAGTGCATGAGCATTTGTTCTGTGTAAGTGGGGCAAAACATGAATGTTATTAGACTATTCCCTGTGCTGGACAAATGTTTCTCATTTATTTGAAATAGAAAATAACACATTTAGCCAGTAGATGGCATGAAGTATTAGAGACATTTTGTATTGAATGTAATGCCATCTAGTGACCAAATGTAGTATTTTCAGTTTTAAATCAATGAAAAAAACTTTGTCCAGCACAGGAAATAGCCAAATAAAATACGCACCAGGGTTGATTTACTAAACTAAACTAAAATTTGGTGTAGGTCTGCATAGGTTTCCGCTTCCAGGTTTTTTTTTTTTCATTGTCTTAGCTTAATTGAACAAGCTGAAGTGAGACATTGATACTACCATGCACAGCTGCACCAGGTTTTGTACTCTCCAGTTTTAGTAAATCAACCCCATTGTGTTGCCCAAATTTACACAAAAATGATCAATCCAAACAAAAAATATGTACTAAAGTCCCATCAACTAATGGAGAAAATCCTCACTGTGACCAGTTCAAACAGAAATGTGTGTCAGAAAAGTCCAAATGTGGTTTCCCACACTAAAGAGGGACCCATCACCAGACAGCCACAACCCAAGGCTTACCAGAAAAACACGACTCTCACGTTCTAGAGAAGTCATGGGTAGCGTGTGATGAAAATGATCAACAAGTAAAGCTTCCAATTTCTGCTGGCAGAGTCACCGATTGCCTATAAATGAAGAAGCCTCCTTCAATCCTCTTGCCCAATTTCAAATGTGCTCAGGAAATAACAGGAGACCAGAGGCTCCACATAGTGTAAAATCTGAAATATTCAATTTATTAAAACATAAGATTACACTTTACAGATAAAATCACAGTAAGGCCTCTTGCACACTGCACCTGAAAAAGATCAGTACAGTGTTTTTTTTTTTTTTTATCTAAAATGCAGCCCATTGTTTGCAATGTGCCTGTACACACAGGCACATAAACAAGTGCTGTGTATTCTTAACCACTTAAGGATCGCCCACCGCATATATACTATGGCAGGGCGGCCCTATTGCACGAAACGATGTACCCGTCTGCAGGCCACCTGCGATCGTTCCACAGAGAGGCAGAACGGGGATCTGCCTATTTAAACAAGGGGATCCCCATTCTGTTAGAGCAGTGGTTCTCAACTCCGGTCCTCGGGACCCCCAAACAGGCCAGGTTTGCAGGATAACTGAAATACATCACAGGTGATACCATTTGCTGCTCAGTGATTGCAGTATTCTAGTCTGCATCTCCCCAAGGTAATACTTAAAATCTGGCCTGTTGGTGGGTCCTGAGGACCGGAGTTGAGAACCACTGTGTTAGAGGAGTACAGTGAGTGTTCCCAGAGATCAGGAACAGTGATCTCTCTGTACTCCCAGTCAGTCCACTCCCCCTAAAGTTAGAAAGCACCTCCCTAGGATACACTTAACCCTTTGAGCGCCCCCTAGTGTTAACCCCTTCCCTGCCAGTGTCATTCATACAGTGAACAGTGCATTTTTTTAGCTCTGATCACTGTAATAATGTCATTGGTCCCAAAAAGTGTTCGATTTGTCTGCCACAATGTCGCAGTCCCACTAAAAATCGCCGATCACTGCCATTACCAGTAAAAAAAAAAAAAATGCCATAGATCTATCCCCTATTTTGTAGAGGTTATAACTTTTGCGCAAACCAATCAATATATGGTTATTGCAAAAATTTTTTTACCAAAAATATGTAGAAGAATACATATTGGCATAAACTGGTGAAGACATTTTTTTTTTAAGTTTTTTTTATATGTATTATAGCAAAAGGTAAAAAATATTGTTTTGTTTTTTTTCAAAATTGCCTGCCTTTTTTTGTTTATAGCACAACCAATAAAAACCACAGAGGTGATCAAATACCACCAAAAGAAAGCTCTATTAGTGGGGAAAAAAGGACATCAATTATTTTTTGGGTACATCGTCGCAGCCCGCGCAATTGTCAGTTAAAGTAACGCAGTGCCGTATCACAAAAAATGGCCTAGTCATTAAGGGGGTAAATCCTTCCGGGGCTGAAGTGGTAACGTAAAAAAAAAAAAAACATTTGTGTTCCAATAAAATATGCGCAAATAAGTATAAATATTAATTAATTTTCCCTAAAAATATATTGTGCACACATATAGGCGAAAATATGCGCAAAACAAATGCCTGAAAAACATCAGATGCTCAAACATCAGTACTTGTGTGCAAGAGGCTTTAGGCCCCTTGCACACTGGGGCCTAAGTAATGTTGAGTATAGGCGAGTAAAGGTATGCAAGTGTACAGATGATTACAAATTTTCTCCATTGCCAGTATTGTAATATACTCACTTACATTTGCGTAAACATTAAACGAGTAAACGCTCAAGTAAATTACTGCATGCAAATGTAAAATTTTCTATTTTTGTTTTACTGCTTTGTACTCATCGCTGTATCTTTACTCAGCTGTGTGCAATGTCCCATAGACAATAATACATCTTTCAGATCAGTAAAAAAAAATCTGCATTTTTTAGTGCAACAGGCCTACCTGTGCAGGAAAAATTTAATTCCACCTGGCAAATGCCAACTTCCGGGTCCAAATTCTGGTTGCGTGATGACGTCAGCACGTATCTCCACCCTACGTGTTTTGTCATAGGTGACGTCTTCTCTGGCTTATAACATGCTTTTATTATCACATTTGTACAGAGCGATTGTACATGCACAATGGCTAAGTAAATTGCTATGCAGTTTTTTTTTTCCTTATACATACACCTCTTACCGCGTAAATGTTTTTATTAAACTTCATTTTAATGCCAAGTCAACAGACCAGGTTTTGCATGGTGTTAGATCATCCATTTATACTTTAGGGATCCCAGATGAAAATTTGACCCCACTTTGTATTCTGCAGTATAGTGTCAAAATACATAAAGAATTTGCAGTGCCATTTTGGCTGCTGAGCACAAAGCTCACTGATGCCACAATGGGACACAAGGGACCAGGAATAAGTATACTGATTTACACATAAGGCAAACCTCAAACTTTTTCAGTTGACCTAACGATATTGAGGTACACTTGTCCAGTCTGCAGAGAATCATACAATTTATTGACTACAAGGGGGAGATTTACTAAAACTGGAGCACACGGAATCTGGCGCAGGTGTGCATAGTAACCTAGCCAATCAGCTTCTAGGTTGTATTGGCTTCTATGCACAGCTGCACCAGATTCTGTGTGCATAAGATTTTGTAAATCTCCCATTGTGTCTGGATTGTATAATTCTCTGTACATCAATTTGCGATTCATTGGCTGATTCTGCAATTTTTCATTCAGATCTGTGCGATTTTAAGGGAATTCCGTGATTAATGAACCAGAAGGGAATGCGTTAGTAAAGCATATGATTTTCCACAGATCAGACACATCTTCATGAATATATGCAAATGAAAATTGTGTAATATGTGGTTACTATTTTATGTACAAAACGAATACCATAGCAGCTCAAGGATTTGGTTATTGTTTACACAATAAATTGTGTAAATGTTCACTTTAATTAACCAATCATGTGCTGATGAAATAAGTAAACAGGAATTTTATTTTCACATAATTGGATATTTAAAGTGAATCTTAACTCAATTTATTGTTTTGAACATTCTCAAATCCTTAAAAATCCATAAATCAGCCTCATCGCATGTCAGTTATTTCCTTCAGTACTGTTTCTTTTCCAATAGATTTTATTAGAAGGAATCAAATTCAATACAAGTTCGAAATGCAGTGAATCCAAAACTTCCCCACAGGGCCACAGTATTGTTTATACTGACAGCACTCTGCCATCAGCCTAATCAGAATATAATAATAATATTATAATTTGTAATGTCTGTACAGAGTAGATCACAAAAGATATGATGTACCACCGCAGGGACAAGGATTGCTAAGCTGGGGACCTACTGGGGAATCTTACTGTAAGTTCCACCCGCAAAAACATCTTTACATTTTTAAAGTCCAGTAATCCATATGAATCACATTTGCTGAAAACAAAAAAATTATACTCACCCTAAGTGCCCTGTTGCTATGTGGTTCCTGTAATCTTTCACCTCCTGGTCCGCGGCACTCTGCATCACCTCCTGCCTTGCCTGGACTTCTGGGAGGATGTGAGTCATCATTTCCCAGTAGTCGAGATAAACTATCAGTGATGTACACGGCGATTCACTGTACATGTGCGAGATCAGGAGGTGCATGCTGGTTACCCAGCATGCACCTTATCGTGGAAGAAGGTGCAAGTGGGCTTCAGATGCCCACAGTCGAAATGGGAAAGCCCAGGGACACAAAATTCTGCAAAGGAAGTGACAAAAAGCAATTGATACTAGTCATACTTAAATATAGCAATACCTTTTAGTCATCTGATGTGTATAAGCTAAGGGGATGCAAGAAATTTTTTTTTATGTGGGCGGTGCTTTAACTTTGGGTGATCTTGCTCTTTACAATGCTTACCACAATGCTAACACCACCACATTTGGATGTATATTGGCACGCTCTTCATATATCATAAAAAAGCATCTTGACATTTTCTTCTTTTATGTTGTTTACATTGGTTGTTTGACAGATCTGCATTGTCAGAATTGAATACTGACTCAGAAGTGACTTGGCTTTTAAATGTCTAATCACATTGACTCATTTTATTACATATCGGTGTTTTTGTAGTCTTTGTAATAGTGTTTAGAGTTGTGTTAATGACTGTATCAAAAGTGTGATGATGATGATTTGGATGTATGAAAAATGTGTGTTTCACAGTCATTTTAATTGACTTGATTTGAAATGTTTGGAGGTTTGTGGTTTTCCTGTCTCATGTACTTGATGTCTTAAATTCTATAACATATATCATAGTCATGCTCAGCTTATTTAGTTCCTTGTTTCTCTAGAATTAAACTTTTGTTTCTTATTTCTAATCAAATTGGGATAATTTAGTATAAGGTTAAAAAAGGTTTCCACTGAAACAGTGGCAGATCGGTGAAGCTTGGGCATTCTGAACCTGTGCCTTGCAACAAATACACAGAACAAGTTTTGGTAGGCTTGTCATCAGAATACGTGTTTGCAGATAAAACTTGTAAACCTCAAACTTGGAAGAAAAGCTGTTACCAAAATGATTTTGTATTTTTGTATTTCTTATTTGTAAATATGAATAAAATGTGCTTTCTTTTACGTATTTGCTCATGTGTTTGATTCTTTTTTCAGACTTTGTATAAACGCTTTGGCTGGATTCACACTCCTGAGGTGCATTCATTCATAGCAAAAATTAATACCGGCCACCGGGCAACTCCTATAAATGTTCTTTATTGGCTACATCATGTAAAACAAGATCAATGCTAACGTGTTGCAGCTATTACAGCCTTTGTCAATGCTATGAGGAAGGCTGTAATAGCCGAAACACGTTAGCACTGATCTTGTTTTAAATGATGTAGCCACTAAAGAACATTTTGTAAGAGTTACCGGATGGCCGGCTTCAATTTTTGCTTTAAATTTCTACCAGGGGAGTTGGACACCCCAGCCTGAGCACCGGATCTTGGCAAGCCTTTCTCCACTACTTTGGCAGTTGAGCTTGAGTATTCTTTTGTTTGTGCAGTAATTCATGTTGCGTTTAGCCCATTAATTTTGGGCCGCAGAGCAGGTTATGTTGCACCTGCACCACAATGCACACTGGGGTTAATTTACTAAGCTGCTGATGACTTTGCAAAGAATTTTCCCTTAGCTTAGTGAATGGGGCAAAGCTCTGTTCACTTCCATTATCCAATCATTTGCAAGCAAAAATACTATTTTTTAAAATTCTCTGTGATTATTTGCACAGTGAATTTTCACCATATCCACTAATCTAAAGGAAATTTTCCTGAACAGCTTATTTGCCTTCAGTAAATCAGGCCCACAGCATTTGCATGTATAAGTTTAGCCAAAAGGAATATCCATTGTGGTGCTCTGTTTATGATTTGGAGCCTATCAAAATAAAAGGCACTGTATTGCAATGCATATAGACCCCTGTGTTAATGTGCATTGTGGTTTTGCCACTTATTACCACAACACATAGGCCCCTTTCACACGGGCTTTCCGATCAGGGCTGCCTGTCAGTTTTTCAGGCGGACCTGATCGGAACCTCCATTCACTCCTATGGAGCAGCGGATGTCAGTGACATGTCCACTGATACCCGCTGCTATCTGATCCAATCCTGTTCGTGAAATCCAGATGGATGGAGACCCTATTTTCCATGCCCCTGGCGGATCAGATGAAAACGGACTGGCGGTCCATTTTCATCCGATCTCCCCATAGAAGAGAGCGGGGCTCTGTCATCCGCCTGCTCAGCAGGGATCAGCGGATTAATCCCCCGCTGAGCAAGCGAAGTCCGCCAAGCAGAGAATCCCACGTGAAAGGACCCATAGTTATGACTCAACCCTTAGAGTCCATTTGAATAGGTTTATTTTCCTGCAATATATATATAATGCATGTTGTGAAAACTTAGTTCAAATAGTAGAACTTGTAAGGATACCTCCACATACTTTTTGTTTTTTAAGTGCTTTTCTTGCCCAAAAAGAAAGTTCAAAGTTTCAGAAATCAAAATCAACAGGTTTCCCTCGCAGGGTTCTTCAGCATTTGCATCCAAAGAAATCCACATTTAGCCTCCTGGCTTATATATGCTGTAGTCCAGCTCTAGCCTTACCCTTTAGGCCCTTTGTCTCCTACAGCCTGTCTTCATACACAACTCTGTGCACATACTTAGCAGCAGTGGCATTGGGGGGGGGGGCTTGAGCCCCGAGTGGGCCCCCGAAAAGCCCCGGGTCTCGAGCATGCATTAGTCTATTATTAGCCCCGAGCGCCCTCCCGGAGAATCGCCAGAGCCGCCGCTAGAGGTCCGGGGCTGGCACTGGCGATGGTCTCTGCTGTCATTTTACAGAAGACCAGCTCTCGTGGAGCCTGGTCACTTGCCGGAGGGGATGACAAGCAGCTCCTGTCTTCAGTACGAAGAGTCCTGGTGGAGCACCAAGGAGGAGGAGTCTAATACCCCCAGCACCAGGTGAGGCCTACACAGCGCCCGGGACACCGATTTGCTCTCCCCAGGATCTACATGATGATGCGGCTTTGAGAATGCGGTCAGCCCTGGTCTCCTTCTGGCCCCCGTGTTCCTTCTTTTCCTGCTCAGGTCCTCGGATCACCTGGCTGATGCCTGCAGCTCTTGCCCCGCGCACCCCCAGCAAGCCTTCTGCAATGCAGACATAATTGAGGCCGCCTGTGTATATACTGCCCTAGCCTATGTATATACTGCCCTAGGCTGTGTAATACCCCCAGCACCAGGTGAGGCCTACACAGCGCCCGGGACACCGATTTGCTCTACCAAGAATCTACATGATGACACGGCTTTGAGAATGCAGTCAGCCCTGGTCTCCTTCTAGCCCCCGTGGTCCTTCTTTTCCTGCTCAGGTCCTCAGATCACCTGGCTGATGCCTGCAGCTCTTCCCCCGCGCACCCCCAGCAAGCTTTCTGCAATGCAGACATAATTGAGGCCGCCTGTGTATATACTGCCCTAGCCTGTGTATATACTGCCCTAGCCTGTGTATATACTGTCCTAGTCTGTGTATATACTGCCCTAACCTGTGTATATATACTGTCCTGGCCTGTGTATATACTGCCCTAGCATGTGTATACAGGTGCTGGTCATATAATTAGAATATCATCAAAAAGTTGATTTATTTCACTAATTCCATTCAAAAAGTGAAACTTCTATATTATATTCATTCATTATACACAGACTGGTATATTTCAAATGTTTATTTATTTTAATTTTGATGATTATGACCAGCACCTGTATACTGCCCTAGCCTGTGTATACTGCTGGGAATGTCTGACGTAAGGAGGGACTCCACTGGGAATGTCAGATGTAAGGACAACCATGGTGTCGGGATGATTGAAGCGCTAACACCAGGTGTTTAGAGTATCTTTATCTGCTGATTGTTAAACTTTCTAGCATACACATATTGATATTGTGGTGTTGGATCTGCTGTCCCCCCATCCCTCTTTCTTTCTTGCCTTCTCTTATCTCTCCTTCCCTCCCTATCTCTTTCTATATTCCTTCCTCCATCCCTCTTTCATCTCTGACTCAAACCACACCCCATTTGAGCCACGCCCACTATTTAGTTTACCCCCATATTTTAGTTTACCCCGCCATTTTTGCTGCGGCACGCTTCGCACGCCACATTTCTTCAGGCTGAAGCCCCTGGTCTTTTTCCTACCTAGCAATGCCCCTGCCTAGCAGCCCCTTGCTGCTCTGGCTCCCACCTTTCTTGCCTAGGTGGAGCCCTCCTGACTCCTGGACAAAAACTTTCTGTCTGCTGGGATGGAGCATAGAACCCCAGACAGGTTTCTCCTAAAAGCCAAGCATGGATCTGCCCAATTAGTGTGATGGCAGTGCTCGAAACTTGGACCCAAAATTGGAAGATACATCCCTCCCAGATGACTATGAAATCTCCGGGCTTCAGGTCCCATGCCAGGATTTACCAACTGATGAGGAAACTGAAAAGTCAGTTTCCTCTGAAATGGCACAAATTTCCTAGAGCCCCTTAACCTGCCTGGATGAGAATCATGGGTCATTAACACTTTTTACACCATGGTAGGGCACAGCACTGCCACGGTGTGTTTTACTGGCCACCAACACTTCAGCTCCGTATGTTCTTAATAAAAATATAGATGCAATGAGTAACCCTATTAAAAAGAAGTATTTTATGGGAGCTTTAGCACATCTGCACTATGAAAAAAAAAAAATCTGTATTCTTAAGTGTTCCTTTTACCACCTTACATGAGTAATTCATTGAAAAGTGTTGTTAAAATGGACAGAAATATGCATTAAAATTCATAAATGCACATAAGCACATGTAGAAGCATTACTATATATATATATATATATATAGTGCCTGAGGCTCCATTTATGCCTTTGCACTTGGATTAGTCTTTGGGTGCATTTTGTTATGTATGCAAAACACAAGAGCACCAAAAAATTTAACATTTTAAACATGTTTGAGTTTTATAATAGCACCTGAAACCAGCAGCTCACATGGATCCTGGCAATAATAATGTTGTCAATTGTCAGTGGCAGTTGTAATATAGCATTAAGACTAGGAGCTGAAATGGTCAGCTTCTGGGCTTGCAATTCTGCTACAAGGCATTCATTAAGAGCACTTTTTTTTAGCAAAGCACTGGCACACTACTTCTTTTTTACTTTCACTGGCCACCAACACAGGGCATTTCCCCTGCTCCCCCAACCACTGATGCCAGGATACCTTTTCCTCCCTGATACCAGACATTTTTCCTGCCACTGACCAATGCCGGGACATTTTTACTCAACCCATTGGGGAGGGTTGCCACCACGAGAAGTGTTGCCAACCATCAGTATTTTTACTGGCAGCCAGTAAAAAAAAACTAGCACTTTTCTCCTGCCAGTAAATGCCAGTGACATGAAAATTTTGCCAGTAAAAAATATGGCTGTAACACTCAGCCAAGACCATCCGAACGCCTACTACAGTGTTTTCGGGCGGGTCTGGCATTGCCTGAGTGTGTTGTGTGATGTCATGGTGCAAGAGAGCCAAGCCGAGTGGCCAGAACCTCGTGTGCGGGTCTGCGGGACTGGAGCAAGGCAAGCCGGGAACAGGACTGTCAGTGCTGTTTGGACTGGAGTGGACTGAAGGGACCACTTAATGTGCGGGTTCCCCTCTGACAGCTGAATGTAAAAAAAAGAATTGCCCCCCCCCCCCAAATCCATACCAGGACCAATTTGGAAGAGAACCCCGCAGAGCATGCAGCCCAGGCACGTCAGGAAAGGGGGTACGAGCTAACCCCCCCCCCCTCCCCAAACTATACCAGGCCACATACTGGCGGCCCAGCATACACCAGTGAATGACGCAGGGAGCCACCCCTTAGCTAAGTGGAGTTCCTCCCACATAATTTTTTTTTCTGGCATACACCTTGTTAGTATTCATTGCATAAATAAAGTAATTGATAGCTTTAAATCCGGGTAGTCTTCCTATTTATTTTGTACTTAAATTTTTTCTTTACTGGGAGTTCCCATCTTCGCTGTGGGCATGTGAAGCCCACTCGCACCCTCCTCGAGTCTCTTCCTGGATAAATACAAAGGAAAAGTGTAAAAGATCAGCGCTAAAGGTAAAACAAAACGAAGATTAAAAATATATGAGCAGCAAAGCAAAAAAGAGGTTAACACAGTCTCAATTATCAAAAGTAAAAAAAATGCAGCGCTAAGTGCAGTGTAAAGTGACTATAGAATTCTGCAAAAACACAGAAACCAAAGTCAAAATATATGAGGCTCCCTACATTCCAAAGTTAGTCCAAAATTTGATGCTCAGTGTAGAATTCATATGGGGTCTGTCACAGAGGTTAATCCAGCAAGTATAAGGTGGCAACTCACCAGATCTCCAGGCTGTCTCAAGAGAACAGGAAAGGCGCCTTAGATGTCAAACGTGGCTCTAGGCCAGTGGGCGTCCCCTCTTAATGGACTCCCAGAGGTTCTAATATAATGCGCACAGATTACAGACAGATGTCCCTATAGGGTAGATCTCCCACAAGACATGGACTCCTGATATAAGTAACTGCAAATGAGTTCCATGGGCAGAGTATTCATCACCGTGTCATCGCCATAACCCTAGATCTTCATGTCTATATTCCTTTGACTGGTTCCCTGAACCATGCAACCATTAATGACCTCTTCAGACTCTTCACCCGTGAAAGCTGCAAGGTGGATAATGGATTCCAAAACTACATTTCTGTGTAATTAATTATGGACAGATTTTGCATGATTCTGCTATGTGCTGCTGGGTGGACCACAGCCTCTTATCACATGATTCTCTGTAGTGCAATATTCTCTCTCTCTTTCTGTTGTTATTTGACACTTAGATGAATGCAGAGAGGCGGCTGGCCGGCCGGGAGGAGGAAAACTGTACAGGTGAAGAGTCTGAAGAGGTCAGCTGCTGGATTAACCCCTGTGACAGACCCCATAACTATCAGGATCCTCTTCACTTTTATTTGATTCTACACTGAGCATCAAATTTTGGACTAACTTTGGACTGTAGGGAGTCCCATATATTTTGATTTTGGTTTCTGTATTTTTGCAGGAGAATTCTATAGTCACTTTACATGAGCGCTGCATTTTTTTACTGTACTCTTCCTGGATAAGGTACCCATCATGCTCCTCTCGATCTCGAGTGTATGTTTCATTGCCATAACAATGGGCAGCAACAGAGGAAGGTCCCGACCCGTTGTTATGGCAACAAAGATAACATGTCTCTCCCCCACAAAACCGCATCATTTCCTGTCTGGAAATAATGTGATTTTACAGCTCAGGGATGCCCGCTGACTCATGGGAAATGATGACTCGCATCTCCCATGAGCCCAGGCGAGGCAGGAAGTGATGTGGAGTGCCACAGATCAGGAAGCGGAAGATTACAGGGACCACATAGCAACAGGGCACTTAGGGTGCGTATAATTTTTTTTTTCCAAAAGTGATTTATCATGCATAGAGGATTTGAAATATATAAAGATGTATATGTGGGTGGAACTCCGCTTTAAGAAATGTCACATGACAGAGCAGGCAGACCGTATGTTCTTCTTTTTTTTGGATCCAGCGGTGGTGGCAGCGTGATTGATGATGAATCTACATCACGGGACAATTATTTATTTATTTTAAATAAAGCACTTGTCAAAAACTCTTGTACTGTCATTATTCACTTTTACACTTTTTTTGGAAAATGGATAGGGGTACTATGTACCCCATACTCATTCACATGGGGGCTTGTCAAAGGGGGCTTCCAGATTCCAATAAGCCCCCCACCTGCAGACCCCCACAACTACAGCCCAGGGTTGTGGGGAAGAGACCCTTATCCCCATCAACCCCCCCTGCCCCAAAGCACTCACCCATGTTGAGGGCATGTGGCCTAGAAAGGTTCAGAGGGGGGGGGCACTCGCTCGTTCCCCCCCCCCCCCATTTTCTGACCTGCAGGGCTGCATGCTCAGATAAGGGTCTGGTATGGATTTTGGCATGGGGTTCCCTTCCAAACTAGGCCTGGTATGGATGGGGCAGGGAGTCCACATCATTTTTTTACATATTTTTTTTTTGCTGCCAATTCTTTTTTTTACATTCATCTGTCAGCGGGGAACCTCACTGACAGCTGATGACTCACCGGCTGTTAAGGACATGGCGGCTGGCTTCCCAGCTTGCTCCTTAGCAACCAGCTATACACAGTGCGTTAATGTAAAAAAAAAAGCGAAACGCAACACTTGCCTTTTTGGTGTGGCACCGTTGAAGTCTGTTACCCACAAAACGCAATCTGCTAAGGGAAAAAAGTCCCTGACTCTTTCCAAAAACGCACCGGCTGAAAAACACATAGATGTGAATGCATACCATAGGTAACCATGTTAAATGGACTGTAGTGCGTTACTGTAAACTGAAAAATGCACTAAAAAACTCATAGGTGTGAACGTAGGGTGAGATCAGGACCCAAAGCTAGATCTAAGAATAAGCAGAGATTGATAGCACCAGGACAGATTACTAGGTACAAGGTTCAAAATCATGACCAATAAGTTTAGGACCAATGAAACAACTAGTCATAAACACATTAAAGCAGTGTTCCACTAGTTTTTCTGTTTATTAAACGGCTCCGGACCGGTTTGCGTACATTTACTGCTGCAGAGTGGCGCTGTATCGCAAATCGCCGTCTATAAATGGCAACTTGCTCGTGCACGACTAGAGGGCGGGAGCACGGTCTCGTGCGCGTTGCACTCTGCAGCAGTGTGGCCGCTGGCTACTCGCAATTGCCTGGCAGAGAAGAATAACGGAGAACCGCCGATGTAAACACAGCGGTTCCCCGTTCAGACAGGCGGCATGTAAGAGATCTACTGATCCCTGTCACTGGGATCAGTTAGATCTGTTATGCCCCTGGCAGCCCAGCCCCCTCACCGTTAAAACGCGACTAGGGAACACAGTTAGCCCCTAGATCGCCCCCTGCAGCTTAACCCCTTCACTGCCAATGACATTTATACAGTGTCCGCTGCAATATCGCAGTCCCGATAAAAATTGCAGATCGCCACCATTACTAGTAAAAAAATAGTAAAAACGCCATAAATGAATTCTCATGGTTTGTAAACGCGGCAACATTTGCGCAAACCAATCAATAAATGCAGATCACAATTTTTTTACCACAAATATGAGGAAGAATATATATCGGCCAAAACTGATGAATAAATTTGTTTTGTTTTTTTTATATATATTTTTTTGATATGTATTATAGCAAAAAGTAAAAAATATATTTTTTAAAACAATTGTTGCTCTTTTTTTGTTAATAACGTTGATCAGAAGTGACGCAGAGGGAATCAAATACTACCAAAAGAAAGCTCTATTTGTGGGAAAAAAAGGACGCCAATTTCGTTTGGGTACAACGTCGCATGACCACGCAATTATCAGTTAAAGCGACGCAGTGCCGAATCACAAAAAGTGCTCTGGTCCTAATGTGGGAAATCCTTCACGGTCTTTAAGCGGTCAAAAGTCAGCAGCTACAAAAAGTGTAGCTGCTGACTTTTAAAAAACAGGCACTCACCTGCCCCACAGTCCAGCAATGCGGCCGCCCAAAGCCTCGCTTCTCTCCCCTGCCTCTCTGTGGCATTGCAAGTGTGAGCACCCAGCTGTGACAGTTTGTGGTTTCACAGCTGGGTGCACACTGTGCATGCGCAAATCGTGCTGCGCTCTCTCAGTGGCCAGGTAATCTTCTGGGACCTGTGCATGTCCCAGAAGATTGCAGAGAGGGAGGAGGAGTCACGTAGGGGAGAAGAGGAGTCGGGAGCTGGGTACCTGTCAAAACTAGGTACCCCCCCAAAAAAAAAAATTACATGCCAAATGTGGCATTTCAGGGGGTAAGGAGTGCTTAAAGCGGAAGTTCCACTTTTGGGTGGAACTCTGCTTTAACTAATTCCCCACAGCCTGAGGGTTTGCGCATGCTGGCAGTTCAATTAATGCATGAGTATCAGCACTCAATAAAGCTAATGGTAAACTTAGGTAGAGTTTCTTTATAGACTATAGTGCTGGCCAGGCTCCTTCAGAAAAAAATTAAAAGTCATCAGCTACAAAAACTGCAGCTGCTGACTATTAGGACACTTACCTATACACAAATTCAGTGGTGTCTTCACCCAAGCTGATTTTTCGATCGGCTCTCGGGTGCTGGCGCCGCCATCTAGACTAAGGGAAACCAGCAGTGAAGCTTCACAGCCAGTTCCCTACTGTGCATGGATGAAACGTGCTGCGTTTTGTAAATGGCTCAGCAGCAGTGGAAGGAGGAGGGGGCTGAACTTCAAGATGAGTTCACCGCGGCAAGGTCAGCCAGAAGTGGGAGCTGGTACCTGTCAAAACAAGGTGCCAGCTTCCCCCTCCTCCTTGAAAGGTGCCAAATGTGGCAGCGGAGGGGGGGGGGGGGGGGAGAAGGCAAACAAGCAGAGGTTTCCCTTTTGAGAGGAGCTCCTCTTTAAGTATTTAGCAGCAGCAATACACTAGATAAAAAACACTGAGGTTGATTTACTAAAACTGGAAAGTGCACAATCTGGTGTAGCTCTCTGCATGGTAACCAATCAGCTTTTAGCTTCAGCTTGTTCAATTAAGCTTTGACAAAAATAAAATGGAAGCTGATAGATTTCTATGCAGAGCTGCACCAGATTTTGCACACTCTAGGTTTAGTAAATCAACCCCACTGTCACTAATATAAACATGGACACCTTTCTACATTTCACCAAAAAGAAATCTAGTTACTAAGAATGTTCTGTACACTGATGTATTGGAAACCTACCTTCAGACATCTTTCTGAATATGCTAGGCAGTGTAATTTAAAAGAATAGACACCAGAGGGCACTTGTGGCATAGAAAAAGGAAGAGAAAACCACATACTAGTGTAAGATTTTTTATTACTGAATGAAGACTGTTCTGAAGCCAACATTTTACATTCACAAATAGCAGAGTTATAGTGATGCTGGTGCAGTCCTCTTCTGGTGTGGTTATGAGAAATGGTTCTTCCCAAACAGGATATTGCACTAAACCTGTAGGTAAAGAAGAGAACCAGAACCTTCAATAAGTGGAAGAGTGGGGTTGATAAAAAAAAAAAGATGGCAGTGCCTACCAGTGTTGCCAACCTACCAGATTGAAATTTACTGACACCACGCCAACAATTTACTGGCACAGACAAGTTTTTACTGGCATTTCCAAAAGTTACAAAATTACAGTTTTATGTGCAAATTTCAGTATTTCGGCTACAAACAAGTACAATATGCAATTAGCAATATGATGTAAGGTAGATAGTAAGGCAAAAAAGCATTTCTTATTTTATTTTCGATATAGTAAGTAAGTAGGACGGGACTTAGAGGGGCAAGAAATTAGAATGGGTGGCACACACATGGAATTGACGCTGACACTGAGAGCAGGGGGCAGTACAGAGGATGGGACCTCACCGACGTGACACGTCCCCTCCTGAGTCACAGAGGCCGTCTCTCTCCACATCAGGTGGTCCCTTCAGTCCACTCTGGTCTCAACAACACTGACAGTCCCGCTCCTGGCCTGCCATGCTCCCACACTCGAGGTGCTGGCTGCTCTGCTTGGCTCCTTTGCATTATGACATCACGCGACACGCTTAAGCACCACCACCGCCGCCCGAACACACTGTAGCAGACACTCGGATGGTCTCGGCCGGCTCCAAACTGAGCCGAGCATCACAGCCATATTTTTTACTGGCAACCTTTTCCTTTTACTGGCATTTACTGACAGGAGAAAATTGCCTGGTTTTTACTGGCTGCCAGTAAAATTACTGACGGTTGGCAGCACTGGTGCCTACACCCAGCCCCAGGACCTCTGTGAACAGACGGGATTCCCTTCCTGGGAAATGAACCACTAATCTAATCAAAGTAATTGGGAGCAGAGGAACTACTGCAACCAGCATATAACATTAACCATATGTATTATAGATGCACATCAGTGCATCACACTATTAGAGGCTCTGGCTCTAATAGTGTGCTTCACAAAAACACTCCCACCCACCGCCGCTATTGTAATTCATACATGCCTGCGTCCTGAAAAGGGGCTGACTGCATGGATAGGGGAGGTCATGGAAGGAATAGGGGAGGCGGCACTCCTGCGCCTACAATGGACAGGCCCCTGACCAGACCCTTATCCGAGCATGCAGCCCGGCAGGTTAGGAAAGGGAGGCGACGATTGAGAGCACCCCGCCCCCCCCGAACCATACCGGGCCACATGCTGGCGACCCAGCATGCACCGGTCGATGATTTCACAGGGGGGGGGGTGCCACAAGGTGACATCACTGGGTGGTCCCGCTCCTTAGCTGTGTCTATAGACAAATGACGTCCGGGCGGGTGTTCTCTTATCCTGACTGGACGTCTATTGACGTCCTCAGGATAGCCTACGGGGGTGCGCATTACGGCGATCGGTGGTGCCATGGGTCAATCGGACACACTGCATTACCGATCGAGGTAAAAGGTTTCCATCGGAAGCTTTTTACCATGCGATCAGCTGTGAAAAAATCACGACTGATCACAGTGTAAACAGGTATAGCCGTTTATCGGCTTTTCCTCTACTCAGGTCTGCTGGTCTCCTGATGGGGGGGGGCTGTGCTGAACGTTTATCAATGCATCCCCCCTCAGGATCGCCACAATGGACCACCAGGGAGCTGACCAGGACCACCGGGGAGCCCCCCCCCCCCCGGGACAACATAATGAGGTCGCCCATGGACCGCCAGGGAGAAGAGAAGATCTGAAGGCCGCCCAGGGACAACCAGGGAGCCCATACTAGACCACCAGGTAAGAGGAATACAGAGCACTGTAGGGATGGCACTGTGCCCATATGTGATGCCTGCCAGTGCCATCCCTAACAGTGCTATATGTACCAGTGCCCACCTGTGCCACCTATCAGTGCCCACCTGTGCCACCTATCAGTGCCACCTAACAGTGCCCAGCAGTGCCACCTATCAATGCCCATCAGTGCCCAGTGCCACCTATCAGTGCCCAACAGTGCTGCCTATGAGTGCCCATCAGTGCCACATATCAGTGCCACCTATCAGTGCCTGTCAGTGCTGCTTATCAGTGCCGCCTATCAGTGCCCATCAGTGCTGCATATATGTGCCTCATCATCAGTGCCACCTTATCAGTGCCACCTCATCAGTGCCAATCAGTACTGCCTCATCAGTGCCTGTCAGTGTAACCTCATCAGTGCCCATCAGTGTAGCCCCATTAATGCCCGTCAGTGAAGGAGAAAATTCACTTATAACCGATTTTGTGACAGAATAAAGAAAACAATTTTATTTTTTTCAAAATTTTCAGTCTTTTTTTATTTGTAGAGCAAAAAATAAAAAGCTCTATTTGTGGCACTGAGCATGTGAGATAAAAATCTTGTTTGGGTACAGTGTCGCATGACCGCCCAATTGTCATTCAAAATGCAAAAGCACTGAAAGTCCACCGTGTGCCATTACTTACAGTATTAGGATTGGTGCTGCTCTGTGGTAATTGCTTGTATGCTTGTGTGCAAGTGAATATCATAAATTCCAAAATGGCCTTTGTACTTATGTACAACTACTTACTACTACTACTACTTACTACTACTTACCACATCTATGTACTACTACTTACCACACCTATGTGTGGCCGTGAAAATATTTTTTTTCGAATAATAAATGAATGGTGAATGTCTTTATAACCACATTAACCTCCATGGCGGTATGATTATTTCAGATTTTTGGTGCTGAAATCGGTACGATTATTTTGCATGGAAATTTGGCGTTTTATATTGTAGGCCTGTAATTCTTAGGAACAACTCACTTAAATCTGTCCAAACAAGAGTCTAGTAGGCATCCCGGGTATGAAAAAGTTTGAAACATGAAATCATAAATTATAATATAATAAATAACTATAAATAATTATCAAAAATAATAACGCAATAGTAATAAAATTTATTCAATAATGTAATCAAACCAAAAACACAGAAATTTGCTCAGTTGCAGAATTGTCGCTGTCGTCACTTTCAGTGTCTGATGATAAATTTCCCCAAAAATCAGTATCACTCAATTCTGCAAATGATTCTTATTTACTATCGCTGTTTTCTAGCTGATCAAAAGCCACTTTTGACACAAAGGGACACTTTTTGGTTGCTATGGACATTCTCATGTTTCCAGGCAGAAAGAATGACATTTATTATATAAAAGTGCATGCAGGGCACTGGGCAAACCACTAGGGACAAAAGGGATGTGAAATTATTTCATACAGTAATGTAATCTTACAGATCACAGTGTACTGTATGTTTACTGTGCGTTTCACTTTTTGAATTTGCTGCCAGTCTCTGCCCCCGTGCGACGCGACACTCGCAGGGAACGGAGCCCGGCACACAGAGGCATTGGGCAGAGGACACAGCCCGCAGACACGGCGGGGGACATCGCTGGATCCAGGGGACAAGGTGAGTAGCGCTGCCTGGATCCAGCGATGCAATCCCGAGTGTGGCTCGGGGTTACCGCTAATGGTACTGAAATTCCACCACGAGCCACAGCCGGGATTACCGCCAGGGAGGTTAATTTTCCAGCATACAGATAAATATAAATAAATAAACAATTCATTAGTAAGTTAAAACACATAAAACTTCCAGCATGCAGGTGAGTATATTTTGTGCTCTGTGCTCTTTTAAATGTCCATATTGATGAGCCAATGGATGGTCTCTTTCCAAAATCCAATCTTCCAAAAAAGTGAAAAAATGTTTTTACAAATTAAGATCAGTGACTGAACAAGTAAATGAATGAATAAAAAATCCCTGGATGGGTCAGGAGACTGCTTTTTGGACTACAAAAAAATACATCAAATCAGACATAGACGAGGTATGTGTCCATATAAAGTGATCTGTGCTTCTTAGTATCCTCTAACTTTTCAGTGGGGTAAAAAACATGCTAGTGATAATCCCCCTATGGAACTACACACATACAGTAACACAGACCTAGCTCTCTGGCACTGTGCATGTGAGATAATAACAATAGGGCTAAGACGCTTCTGTCTGACACAAGGATTTAGATCAGAGGTGTAACTAGAACCTTCAGGGCCCTGGTGCAAGAAACCATGAAGGACCTCCTTGGCCCCATACCAGGGTCCTTTCCACTGATCCCAGGGGCCCTTTACTCCCTCCTTGGCCCCATACCAGGGTCCTTTCCACTGATCCCAGGGGCCCTTTACTCCCATCGTGGGACCCTTTATTATGGTCCCACAATGGGCCACCTTTCTGCCATCTTGAGGTCCCCTTCAGGGCCCTGGTGCAAGAAACCATGACGGGCCCCCCTGGCACCCTACCAGGGCCCTTCCCACTGGTCCCAGGGCCCTTTACTCCCATTGTGGGACCCTTTATTACAGTCCTAAAGTGGGCCACCTTGGGATGATCCCCTAACTGGCAGAATGCCAGATCCCAGTCGCAAGTGCGACCTTTGTGACCCTGCTAGTTCAGCCACTGGTGTCATTAGTGTTCCTTTTTTTGTTTAGGGCTTTGGTGAAATATCAGGGGTCTAAACAGACCCCTGATGTCTCACTTTTGAGAAAGAGAAAGGGACTGAGGACAGATTCATCAGTCCCTTTCTTTACTGCACAGAATAAATGAACAGGAATAGCTCTGTACAGAGCTTCCCATTAATTCATAAACTATGCATAGTAAACACAGTTTACTACGCCTCAGCTATTAATTAATAAAAAACAAAATCTTTAAATTGGTACCAGTACTGCAATAGCTACTAGCAATAATCACTGTCATCTCCCGGTGGAAGCAGCTTCCCTGCCTTCTTCCTGCTTCCCCACCTGGAGAAGACAACGAGGTTAATTTACTAAAGGCAAATATACTGTGCTCTTGTTCCAGAGCTTAGTAAAAGGGATACAGCTTCACTTTGCAAAAAATACTCAATCACATGCAAGAAAAATAAAAAACAGCATTTTTGCTTGCACATGATTGCATGGTAGAAATCAGCAGAGCAGAGCTTCCCCTCATTTCAGAGCTTGCCCACAGATCTAGAGCAACTGCACTTGCAGTGCACAGTATATTTTCCTTTAGTAAATCAATCTCAATGTTTCAGCAGGAGGGATTCCCCTGCCAGTACTGTCTGTGTTGATGTGGTAATCATGCAAATCTCTTTCCTGCAACCCGTGGTTGAAGAAATTGGCACTGTGTATGGCATGCCTTAAAGCATTTGTTATCCCAACACTTCATATTCCTTGTATGTGCCTGCTGTACCATGTACTTGTATGAGAAAGTATCCAGTTCTCCTTGTATTGCTTCCTTTATGTGAAATCCCTGGTGTTCCTGCCAGTCCCTCTGCTTTCCTATTAAAAACTGACCACACTAAGCAGGAGAACACACTGTGGTCAGTTCTCTGGCTATGCTGGGAACTCAGTGTGCTCTCCTCCAATGAGCAGACTTGTCCTGACATGTTCCCGCTGCACAGCCATTCATTGGGAAGACCAGTGTGCTGCTGCTTCCCCTCCCCCAGCTCTTTTGCAGCTGAGAACAGAGGTAAAGTGATCACTTATAAAAAAGGGAAGAAGGGTATTTATAATGTTTTTTTTTAATACTGTATATACAAAAATGTTTTGCCTTTGGTGTCTATTTTAAACTGAATGGGTTGTTTTACAAGGTAATCGTTTACAATCACTTTAAAGAGGAAGTAAACCCAGATTGTGTTTACTTTCCTCAATATTCCCCTGTAAATTAGAAGCATAATGGGCTACTATGCATTGTATAGTAGCCCATTATGAGCCACTTACCTGAAAACATAGCCAGCGATGTCCAGCACTGTCCCCTGTGCTGGCGGCGTCCATCTTGTGCCCCTCTTCCTTCCGGGGCCGCGACTCCAGCGCTGTGACTGGCCGGAGTTGCGTGACGTCACTCCCGCGTATGCGTGTGGGAGCCGCCAGTCACGGCGCGGTCGCAGTGGAGGAACGGCACCGAGGCCGTTTCTTCATCGCGCATGTGACGAAATGACGTCGGCACAGCAAATACACTGCATATCTCCTAAACCGTGCAGGTTTGGGAGATATGCAGGACACCTACAGGTAAGCCTTATCATAGGCTTACCTGTAGGTTAAAGTGGTTGTCACAAGTTGACAACCACTTTAAGGGGAACAGAGGAGTTAGGCGGGCCATAGACAGTGCAAATTTCTTTTCTGAAACCAAGACTCCCCCATCAACACAGACAGTGCTGACAGGGGAATCCCTCCCGCTGAGGCATTGTCTTCTCACAGCTGGGAAGTGGGGGGGATGGGCTGCGGGGGCGGGGAAGCCGTCCCTGCCAGGAGAAGACAGTGATTATAGCTAGCGGCTATAGCAGAGACTAGTGATAATTGCAAGTAAATCCAGCAGGCTGGTTGTACTCAAGTTGATCGATCAACTTGGAACATTCGGCCTGCCCTTACACGGTTTGGGTCGGTTCCTGCTGATTCATTCAGACCATTGCCTGGGATAGTGCTCATGGCTGCACCTATACACAGATATTCTGGTCTATCAAAATTGTCCGAATCAGAAGGCTATTGTGCCTATGCCTTTAAAGCAGAGTTCCACCCAAAAGTGGAACTTCCGCTTTAAGACCTCCTCCCCAGCTCCAGATGCTGAAACTGAGCTTTTGGGGAGGAGGGGGGGTGGGGAAACCCGATTTTTTCAGGTACTTCCGCTCCGGTCGCCTTAGGGGATCGGAAGTGGAAGGTCTCCTTCCCCCTCCCTCCCGAAGTCTTCTGGGACACAGGAGAGGTCCTAGAAGACTTCGGGACCAATCACAAAGTGCAGCGCCGCTCGCGCATGAGCAGTGTGCGCCCGGCCGCGAAGCCGCGGCTGGGTGCGCACAGTAGCAATGCCCGCGCCGCGGAGGGGAGGGGAGCGAGGCTCCGTGCGGCTCCATCTCTGGACCGGGAGACAGGTGAGTGTCTGTTTATTAAAAGTCAGCAGCTACACTTTTTGGAGCTGCTGACTTTTAATAAACACAAGGAAAGGGTGGAACTCCGCTTTAAGTTAGAATTCACAATACAGGGTGTTTCATATCTATGCATATAAAGTAATGTGCAAGTTTACACATGCATCTGTTTATGTGCATTTTATACTCACATGTATGTGTTTTCTGTGCATTTTTGAGGGTTATTATGCAAAGTGCGAAAGAAACAATCAACATACAGTTTTTTTTAAAGAGCCGGTTCACACATAGGCGATCCGACTTGCGTGGTGACTCCACACACCGCGATTTTGGCTCGGGTTGCAAACGACTTCTGTAATAGAAGTCAATGCAAGTCATCTGAAGTCGCCCCAAAAGTAGTACAGGAACCTTTTTCTAAGCCGGAGCGACTTGAGTCGCTCCTATTAGAACGGTTCCATTGCAATGCATGGAGGCGACTTGTCAGGCGACTCAAGTCGCCTGACAAGTCGCAGCAGTGTGAACCGGCTCTTAAATGCAGATATATTTAAAAAAAAGCACAACACCGCATAATGTACAGTATGTGTTTTATACATTTACCTCTCATTTCAATTGATCCACTTAACGTGTGTAAATACAGAAGACTGCAGCACTTTACAAATGCACTAGGCTGTAGTGCTTAGATGTGAACTAGCCACAATGAAATAACTGGATATCTACAAGCATTTTTATATAGTGAATGCAGGACGGTGGAGAAATGTGTAAAAGCCAAATATATGATTCTAAAAACCCAGTGTTTTAGCATACATTTTTTATGCATTATTTACTGTGCTTATCTGTTTTTTAGTGCTTATTTTGATATATTTCCAACAAGCCACTTATAGCATCAAGATACATCCCAAAATTATGATAAATTAGTATATTATACAATAGAATAAGATTGTGTTATAGATCCTTATCTTTAGTGGATAATGTATTTCTAATAATCCACAATAATACCATTCTTCTAATGTCTATGGTTATCTCATTTTCCTAAAACACTCGTTTATCTTGCAGGCAGATACAATTATACAATAAATGCCTTTTTTTTTTAAACAGTACAAAGGGCATTTGTAGTGTACTTTGCCATAACTATTCTTCACGTGTCACCTTTTGCCATTTTCTAGCAGCCAAACGAATGAAAGATGATTGTGTATTGGTCACATAAAGTTGTTTTTTGCCTTCAAGCCCATTGCCTGTGAAAAGCTTTTCTAAAGGTTGTGCCCAAACAGGATGCAAGCACAGAAAACAGCGGAGGAAATAGCAGAGCTGCCCCTTAGGAAACTATGGCAACCCTTGGTTTCCCCATTATGTCTGTGTGGACAGCTTACGTTACACGGTCATTAATTTATATGCCAGCGTAGCTGCAGTATTTTTTTGCTGGCTTCCTTAAAAGTAGAGCTGTGTTCAGAGAAAAACATGTCAATTAAAGGTGCCGCTGGATAGCAGGCCCCAGAGAGCCATAGGCCTCAATAGTTCAACTTTCCTAAAGTTAGTACCCTCTATAATGTAGCCTGGTATTAGGTTTCTGGGTGACGGGACATTGCATTGTGGGATGTCAGAGGGGCTGTGCCTACTCTCACCATACAGTTGGGTTTCACACACAGGCGATCCGACTTGCGGGGCGACTCAGTGCGACCCCGCACAGAACGACTTCAGCGCGGCTTGCAAACGGCTTCTGTAATAGAAGTCAATGCAAGTTGCCTAAAGTCGCCCCCAAAGTAGTACAGGAACCTTTTTCTAAGTTGGAGCAACTTGAATCGCTCCTATTAGAACGGTTCCAAGGCAATACATGGAGGCAACTTGTCAGGTGACTCAAGTCGCCTATGTGTGAACCGGCTCTAAAGGCTGCATTCACACAGGGGCAACCCGACTTCAGCCTGACTTTGCTAGGTGATTTCAGCGTGACTTACAGCGCGACTTCATGTCAGGCGACTTTGCCTGTGGCCAATCAGAGCAGGGAGGGAGGGGGTTGCCCTGGATAAATTATTTTCTTTTCATTGTAAAGTCGCTTCCATTTAGATGGGGGATCCAACTCGGAGGTGACTTCTATTCAATTCTATGGGCACAAGTCAGATAGAAGTCGCCTAGAAGTTGTGCAGGAACCTTTTCTGAAGTCGCTCTGACTTCAGTAGTGTACATTAAAGTGGTTGTCAACTCGCGACAACCACTTTAACCTACAGATAAGCCTATGATAAGGCTTACCTGTAGGTGCCTTGCATATCTCCTAAACCTGTACGGTTCAGGAGATATGCAGTGTTGTAGCTGTGCCGATATCATGTGAAGAAACGGTCTCCGTGCCGTTACTCCACTGGGACCCTGCCGCGACTGGCGGCTCCCGCGCGCATGCGTGGGAGTGACGTCACATGACTCTGGGCAGTCACAGCGCCGGAAGGAAGAGGGGCTGAAGATGGACGCGGCCAGCATGGGGGACATAGCAGGCTTCATTTGCAGGTAAGTGGCACATAATGGGCTACTATGCAATGCATAATAGCCCATTATGCTTCTACATTACAGGGGAATATTGAGGAAGTAAACCCAATCTGGCGGCCCCCTCCCTCCTGGACCATACCAGGCCGTGTGCCCTCAACATGGGGAGTATGGGTGCTTTGGGGCAGGGGGGCTCTGCGCCCCCCACCCCAAAGCACCTTGTCCCCATGTTGATGAGGACAAGGGCCTCTTCCCGACAACCCTGGCCGGTGGTTGTCGGGGTCTGCGGGCGGGGACTCATCGGAATCTGGAAGCCCCCTTTAACAAGGGGCCCCCCAGATGCCGGCCCCCCACCCTATGTAAATGAGTATGGGGTACATCGTACCCCTACCCATTTACCTGGACAGAAATATGTACACAAAAAACCACACAGCTTTTTAAAATATTTTATTAAATCTGCTCCGGCGTCTTCTCCCCTCTCCGGTGTCTTCTTTTCTTCTGCTCTTTTGCGGGGTCTTTCATCTTCTGAGGGGTCTTTTCTTCTCCTCTGCGGCGTCTTCTGCTCTTTTGCCGGTCTTCTCCGCTGTCCGCTGTCCTCTTTCCTCTCTTCTTCTTTTTCTTCTCCTTCTTCTTCTTCTTCCCATGTTGACACGACGAGATCTCCTTCACGAATGCCCTCGCCGCTCTGTGCTGTGCCTTATATTGGCATGGGGCGTGGCCACCAGATGACATCACCTGGAGGTCCCGCCCCATATGAGGTCACATCCTGGGGCGGAGCTGTGACCTCGTCATGCTGGCGCCTCCTGGCCCTTTAAGAGGTTTATGATGCCGGGAGGCGGGGTGGGATTTAAGAGCACGTGACCGCTGTGATTGGCTGTCACAGCAGTCATGTGATCTGAAAACTCCCGATCGCTGCATGCTTTTGGTTACGCACGGGTAACTGTGTCGGGAGCACGCACTGCACATGCTCTCAGCACAGCTGTATGGACAGTGCGGCCATCGTCAAGGGGTTAACATGAGCTGGATATTTTCCGGACAGACCTTGTATGTGCAAACAAATATAAATATCAATACATAATATTTCCAAATAATATTGAAAAAAAAGAGCTCAGTTTAGGGGAGAGGTCAAGGTTAAAGAGGATTTCCAGCCTGGGGGGAAAAAAATGAAGGCCTCATACACAAGAATGTTTTTTGCAGCTCTCCATGTTAGTCAATGGCCCCATAAAAACGCCAACATTTTTGATCTGTAGAGGACAACGGTGTTAGTGAGCTGAAACTAGAACCCACGGCCAGCGCGTTCTGAGGCTGTAACGTTTTGGCGTTTTTGACGCCGACGCCGCAAAACACGCACTAACGCCGTACGGGCGTTTTTGACATTAACGTTTTAAGGTTGAAAAATAGCAGAGGATTTAAAAAAAAAAAAAAAAAAACGCCTATTGACGCCACGCTCATGATTAGCAGTGACGTTTTTGAGCTGTAAAAAAAAACAACAAAACCAGAGGGTTCTGAGAGACGTTTTTCAGCTGTAAAAGCGCTCATACGCTCAAAAACGCCCAAAAACTTTCACAAACGCTCAAAAACATCAATCCCCAATGTTTTTGGATGTTTTAGATCAATTGAAAAAAGAAAAACGCTGGCCCTTTAAAAACGCGCAAAAACTGCGGTAATATAACGCTGGTAAAAGCTGAAAAAAATCACTGATAAGCTACTGACGTTTTTTGGAAGTCCTGTGTGCATGAAGCCTTAATATAAGGACATTTATCTGCGATGTCGACACTCAAAGCCGATCCGTCCATTGGCTCCGGGTGCAGGCGCTGGCATCTTCACAAAGGAAAACATGAAGTGAAGCTTTGCGGCTTCACAATCTCTTTCCTACTGCGCATGCGTGAGTCGCGCTGTGCTTTCTGAATGGTTCCGCTTCTGGGACCTGTGCATCTCCCAGAAGGCAGTGGGGGGATGTATTTCGTAGATCGCAGTACAGCGATTGCGGCGATCTTACCCGGGAGTGGGTACCTGGTTTTGACAGGTATCTGCTCCCCCCCAAAAGGTGCCAAATGTGGCAGGGCGGACCTACCCCATTTGGGAGAAGCACTGCTTTAAGTTTAGTATTATTCTCGGCCGCTTCTCGGCCTTTTGGCTAAGATCAAGTGTAGTATCTGTTCTTATCAGTTGCCAAAGGAGGCGCTGTGCTACTGTCCTGGCCAAGGGACGGGGCAGGATAGCAGTGGCTATGCAAATCCTGGCATAAAGGAGGCTGGAAGTCAAATACTGGGGGAGCTGAAGCCATACTGTGGGGGATGGTGGATGTTTCTCTGGGAAAGCTGGAAGGGCTCTTTCTGAGTGGGACGGGTGCTGTGCTGGTCGAAGCTTGCCAAAGGAGGCGCTGAGCTGCAGCTGTGGCCAACTGGGCTGGTAGGGCTGCGGCTATGCAAATCCTGCGGTGTAATTGGATTCTGGATGGTTGGTACCCGATGGTACTGAAACCGGAGCGCCCATAGGTCATTGGGGGCCGGGAGTAGGTACATGGGAAACCCAGAATGGTCCTTCTGGTAGGTATGGAGAGGCACTGGTCTGGCTGGAGGGCCGGGTTGAGAAAAAAAGCCTGTGGTGCATGTGCCCCTGGAGTGGCAGTCCAGGGGTGCCTGAATCTCACAGTGAGTGGCAGCACTTTGAGTTGACGGCACCTAGGTCACTGCACCATGTCCACCTTTTTTTTTGCACCTGCCTCTAGGGCCGGGCCTTTTGGCCAGGACCAGAAGAATTTTTGATTCCTGGCCGCAAGGCCAGCCTTTGTCTTGCACAAAGGCACCTTTTCACCTCTCCACTATCCTCCCCCCACTTTTATATGTTTTTTGTGTGTTGTTTGTAGTGTTGTGTCACTTGATTGTTGGGTACACTTGCACGTTTAATTAGTAAGGTGTACAGTCTTCGGGCCTACCCTGAACATCTTGGGAAGGTGGTGGGTATGGCCTTCTGGCTTGATCCACCGCCTCTCATGGGGTCTCCCTTCGGGGGAGTCCCACCTACTATCAGGGGGGTCAGTTTCGGCTGGCCACCTAGAGAACGGGGGTCGCCCGGCTTTGGCTAGGCGATCCTGGTGCACGATGCCTTAGTTCCTGTCAGGAGCCTTGCGCCCTAGGGAATCAGGGTATAGGTCCTTCCTCTTTGGAGGGGGGCCAGGTGTACACCTAGTGCACTTTTTGTGTCTTCACTCTTGTGTTGTGCACTTTTTTATGCACCGGGTGAGTCTGAAAGGTGTGCAACACGGGCTTCAAAAATTATTATTATTACATGCACTTACATAGCATTGACAATTTAATGCTTTACAGGTTAGGTTTAGGGTTTTTTTCTGGTGTGATATATGTATAATACATGCAATGAAAGCAATATTTGCCCAAAAATTGTGTGCTGAGGTTTCAAGCACCAAAATTTCCACACCATAAACAAATACACCAGTTTTTACAAGTTGAAAGTTCTGGCTTCATATAGTAAAAGTACTTAAGGACATCCTGCTTATCACCTGATAATGGAGCGAGCGATTACCATCTAATGTCTGTGGTTGCCATATAAAGTATCTCTTCTGCCCCTAACCCTCAGTGAGAGTCTGCGCTCTGTGTACCTAACAATTACCCATACGACTTCTCAAATACTCTACACACTATATCACGCCTTATCATTGTTAGCTCTCTGATTAGGATATGCAGGTTAGGGGTAAACAAAACCTTGATTATCAAATGCTTCCAAATCAGGAAACAGAACTGTTAACTTGATTCTGAAACAATTGCTAAGTTAAACACTTTACATGTATTACTAAGCTATGAGTCTGAAGTGCGCCTTAAAGTGATACTAAAGGTTCTTTTTTTTTAAAATAACAATTATGTTATACTCACCTCCTCTGTGCAGTGGTTTTGCACAGAGTGGCCCCCAATCCTCCTCTTCTGGGGTCCCTCAGTGGCGCTCCTGGGGCCGTGTGGGCACGCTCCCGAGCCCATCGACACAGGACTTGGCCCCGTCCCCCGACTCTCACGCCACTGGACTTGATTGACAGCAGCGGGAGCCAATGCTCCCGCTGCTATCAATCTAGCCAATAAGGATGTGAGTCAGCAGCTGGAGTTGCTAGGCTCGTCCCTGGCATGGGGGCGATCGTGGTCAGGTAAGTAAAACGGGGGCTCTGGGGGGCTGCTGAAGTAGAAAAGGTTTTTCACCTTAATGCATGCATTAAGGTGAAAAACAACGAGGGTTTACAACCCCTTTAAGCCTAGTACACATGGGCCAAATGTTGGGTGGCATTGGCCGGTTCAATAGAAACCAGCCGACATGTGTCGACCGTGTGTACTGCAACCAGTGGCTTTTGTCAAAGGAGCATGACTGAAAAAGGTCTACCGACCGATTCCTGATCAGAGCTCCCAGCCAATGGCTGGGAGCGCTGACCAATAGCACAGCTCGGCAATTGCTGTACTAACATTGGATGGTTAGTACAGCAGCTTCTTCTGAGCTGTCAGTTTTTTTTTATTTAACCTAAACGGGTTTAGGCCGCTTATAGACAGAGCAATTTTATTTCCTGCAACCACAGATAGTGTTAATAGGGGAATTGTTCCGCGGAGCCATTGTGTTCTCCTGGCAAGCCGTTAGCCATAATCACATGTAAAGTCCGGCAGGCTGTTGTACCATCAATTGATCAACTAGGGTACATTCAGCCTGCCCATACATGGTTTGAATTTCGGCCAAGTCGTGCTGAACGAGCCGAGATTCAAACCTACCGCCGGCTTTACTCAATGTTAAAGTGGAAGTAAAGGCAAACCTGACTAACTCTAGAGCCTCGTACACACAGTGCGACGATCGTATGAAAACGGTCGTACAACAGCTTGTTGTACGATCATCCGACCGTTAATATGCGCGACTAGAACAGCCGACGTGCGACGGTCGTACAACAGAAGTTGGATGAGCACACTAGAAAACTTTTGTTGTACAACAAGCAGTCGTACGACTGTTGTACCGTGTGTACAGAGTTGGGCCAGCAAGTTGTACTGTGCAAAACACGCATGCTCAGAAGTCAGGAACGCTCGGAAGTGTCCGTTCGTGTAAATCTACGTTCCTAATTCACAAATCACATTCACCTGAACTTCCTCTTTATACGCTCGTAGCACGTCACCACATTAGGCTTGGTCGTACCATTGCTTAGTGCATGTCAGTACGTGAGACACAACAGCCAACATATGATTTTAAACGTCCGGTCATATCATACGAGGCTTCAACCTACTCTCACCCGCATTCTAAGCTTAAAGTGGATGTAAACCCACCACCCACCCAGTATAAACTAATAACACAGTATTAATGTATATATACATGCAAGCCTCCTTCATCTATCCCTACCTTTCAAATGTCCTTCCTGTAAGCACTAGCAGCTCTGTAATACTCTGAAATCAGAGGGTGTCTGTGTTTGCTGGAGTTTGGTGGGTGGAGTTGTGATGTCACAAGCCTCCCCACTCACCTCTATACTGAGACATTGAGGAGGGAGGGAGGGGGGCGTGTAAAACTTTCTCTGCTGTGTGAAGGAGATAAGAAAATTTCTTGTCACTCACAGAGCAAGGGGCGGATCGACTGTGTATTTCCCTGTTAGTCGGACTTTCTCTTCCTGAAAAAAGATAAGCTCATTACTCACAGTTGGATTAACTCTTTGTGGCAAGACTGGGCACAGATGATATGACATGCTATACTCTACCTGGCAGAATTGTTAATTATTTTTTTTTTATCGGGTTTACATCCACTTTAATCTATCTATCCCTGGAAAGGAAAAAATCGGTATACTTACCTATTCTGCAGCCACTCTGGTCTGGTCCCACGCTGAGCTGTCAGCAGTAGCTTCACTGTGTAGGAGAGACAGCCGGCAACGGAATCCCCATAGTAAGTCTATGGGTGACGTCACTTCCCAAGCATTTCCCCGAAGTTGGCGGCTTTCTCCTGCACACAGAGTGCGCTGCTGGAGACCGGATCAGAGAGGCTTCAGAACAGGTAAGCGATTTTGTTTTTTATTTGTGGGGCTAGATAGATTAGATTTAGAATGTGGCTGAGAGTAGGTTTAGAGTAAGGCCCCTTTCACACGGACATTCCGTTTAGGTCCACCTGTCCGTTTTTCAGGTGGACCTGAACGGACGCCCCATTCTCCTCTATGGAGAGGCAGATGTCAGCGGTGACATGTCCGCTGACATCCGCCGCTCTCCAATCCGACGTCTGTAAAGTCCGACGGATGGAAACCCTATTTTTTACATCCATCTGGGGATTGGATCAGTCTGACGGTCCTTCGTCATCCAATTTCACATAGAGGAGAGCGGCACTCTGACAGATCCGCCACCGCACAGAGAGCAGAGAAGGATCTGTTATCCGCCGGCTCAGCGGGGATCAGCGAAGAAATCCCCGCTGAGCAAGAACGCGTCCGCACACGGACACGGCCATGTGAAAGGGGCCTTAGTTAGGTTTTGCCTTTACTTCCACTTTAAGCTTTTAAAATAACATTTATACATAACAACAGATTGCACACGATGCCTGACCAGCCGCTGTAGTTGTACTGCGGCAGGTCGGCTCCCCTGTGCAAACCGCCATCATTGTAAGTTTTTCCACAAATAGAGCTTTCTTTTGGTGATATTTGATCACCTATGCGGTTTTTATTTTTTGCGCTATAAACAAAAAAAAAGCAACAATTTTGAAAAAATAACCAATATTTCTTACTTTTTGCTAAAATACAAATCCAAAAAAAAATATAAAAAAACAAAATTTATTTATCAGTTTAGGCAGAAACGCAATCGGCGTATATTGATTGGTTTGCGCAAAAGTTGCCACGTTTACAAACAATGAGAATTAATTTATAAGGGTTTTAAATTTTTTTATTTTTTACTAGTAATGGCAGCGATCTACGATTTTTAGCAGTACTGCGACATTGTAGCGGACATGTCGAACAATTTTGACACTTTTCTTTGGACCATTGGCATTATACAGCGATCAGTGCTATGAAAATGCACTGATTACTGTGTAAATGTCACTGACAGAGAAGGGGTTAACACTATGGGGCGATCAAAGGGTTAACTGTGTTCCCCTGTTACTAACTGTGTGGGGGCTGGGCTAAATGGGGGAAGAGAGTGAGTGCTGCTCCCATATACAGGAAGCCTACGATCACATTCCTCCCCCCCTGACAGAACTGACAGAACGGAGATCCATGTGTTTACACACACGGATACCATCCTTTCACTGCGGGGAAACGATCACTGGTAGCTGGTGGACATCGAGTTCGCCCTACCTGCTCCCTGGCTCCCCCAGATGCACAGTGAGCGCGCCTCTGGCGGCAATCCGCGCTCTCGCAGCCGCCATCAGGTGACAGCTTAAAATAGAAATGAAAGGCAAAACATTTTGTGTAGATATAAAAAAAATAAAAATTATAAATACCATTTTTTCCCTTTTTTATAAATCATCACATTCCCTCTGTTCTCAGCTGCATAAGAGCTGGAGGGAGGAGAAGCAGCAGCACACTGCGCTTCCCAGTGAATGGCTGTGCAGAGGGGGCTTGTCAGGACAAGTCTGATCCTTGGAGGAGAGTACACTGAGTTCCCAGCATAGCTGGAGAATTGATCATGGTGTGCTCTCCTGCGTAGTGTGGTCAGTTTTTAAAAGGGAAGCAGAGGCACTGGCAGGAACACTAGGGATTTCACATGAAGAAAGCAATACAAAGAACAGGATACTTTCTCATACAAGTACATGGTACAGCAGGCACATATCAGGAATGAGTAGTGTTGGAGTAACAATTGCGTTAAGCCTGATTCCTCTGTCCATGCTATACAATTCTTATGGACAAATCGCCCCTGCCAGCTATTGTATTCTGACAGCCGGAAACAGTGTTTGCATTTGATGAGAAGCAAGTGCTGTTCAGCCATTAATTTCCCACCCAACTCCTTTAGCAAAAGTTGATTGTTCAGTTTGCTTTTTTGATCTGGGTGGTGCTGACAGGGCCACCCAGGGCTCAAATTTTGAGTCATGTATAGCAGTCTTAAAGCATAAATAAGCCAAATGAAAAAAATGACTGTCACTAGCATTAACACAGCAATCTTTGTTTTTCAGAGGTCCCCTGTAACCTACTCTAGTTTAGTACGTGACGATCTAGCCAGTAAGTTTGTTGTTTTTCAACTTACTTTAACAGACCGAGCTGTCCAGCAAAAGATAGAGGGTTAAGACAAACCACTTAACACTGACAGTGGTACTTACAACGGTCATCTTTTATTCATTTGTGTTAAAAAATGATCTGTAACATCTTAAGCCTGGGTTCACATGAATGCAATTCCAGACATCGCATGTGATTTGCACCGCATTGCTGTGTCTGTGGAATGCCTGTGCGGTGGGAATTCAACCATACAGTTTGTATGGCTGAAATTGCATGGCATTCGCACCAAAATGGTGCAGACCGTGCAGGACCCTTTTTTTGTTTCGCACTGGAATCGGATCCAATGGGTGTTCATTCCCAAGCAACCTGATTTCACAATTCGCACTGTGTTCTGTGACCGATTTGGGGGTGTCGTTAAAGCAGAGTTCCACCCTTTTAAAAGTTAGCAGCTACAAAAAGTGTAGCTGCTGACTTGTAATAATCAGACACTCCGCGCAACTGTCCCACACTCCAGCGATGTGGTCGCCCACTGCCTCGCTCCTCTCCCCCTCCTCCGTGCGGCGTGAGCATCACAACTGTGGGCACAGTCGGGTGCACATTGCGCATGCACGAGCCATGCTGCGCACTGTGAATGGCCGGTGTATCTTCTGGGACCTGTGACGTGTCCCAGAAGATCACCGGGAGGGAGGGGGGACAGGAGAACTTCCTTCCAGCTCTGCGGCACCAGGAGACAGGGCCGTAGATAATTTTTGGTCCTGGGGGGGGTTCAGCAGCAGGTACCAAGTGGTGAAGCTGGGGGGGTCGGGGGGGGGGAACCAAGCAGCACTGTGTGGGTCTATGGAGCATGGCCCCTTAGACCCACACAGCACAGGAGCGAGCATACGCTGTGTGACCCGTAGTAAGCAGGTTACTATTGTGGCACATAGAGAAGAGGAGGATCAGGGTCACTCTGTGCAAAACCATTGCACAGAGCATTTGGGTTGTCGTTAAGATTTCACAGACACCCGCTGTAGATTGCAAGGGCAGTGCAATTTGATTGTGGTGCAGGACCAGGGCCACCTTTAATATTGGTTGGACCCTGGGCAAATATTTTCTTCGCACCCCCCCCCCCCCCATTCACATCATGACTGCTCATTGCTGGAGGTTACAGCACATCATCTCACTGCCTGCACACCATGGACTGGGGAGGTGGGGGACTCACCGATTGACAGAAAACTCCAAGAATTACACCTGTTATTAGCAATGAGCAGCCCACACACAGCTATGAAAGTAGAGACTGCAGTGACTGTGAAAGAGGCCTTCATGGTGAAAGGTCTACTTTAAACCGGAACAGCTTGTTCTGACTCTCACACACTCCATTTATTGTGTGGATGTATAGCTTGGTTTGAGATTGCATCCCAGTGATGGCCAACCAATGAGGTTTTCAGGGCCTCAACTGCAACCCCTGACACACCAAAGGGTTGTGAATATCATTTACTGCCAGACATACTACGTGAGATGGTCAGAGACTGCAGGCGTACTACAGGAGATGGTTAGAGATTGCAGACATAGTACAGGAGATGGTCAGAGACTGCAGACATAGTACAGGAGATGGTCAGAGACTGTAGACATAGTACAGGAGATGGTCAGAGACTGCAAACATCGTACAGGAGATGGTCAGAGACTGTAGGTGTACTACAGGAGATGTCAGAGATTGCACGCATACAAGAGATGGTCAGGGGCTGCAGGCATACTACAAGATATGGTCAGAGACTGCAGACGTACAAGAGAATGTCAGAGACTGCAGACGTACTAGCAGAGATGGTCAGAAACCTCAGATGTACTACAGGAGATGGTCAGGGATTGCAGACATAGTAAAGGAGATGGTCAGAGACTGTAGACATAGTACAGGAGAGGGTCAGAGACTGTAGGTGTACAACAGGAGATGGTCAGAGACTGCAGAGTACTACAGGAGATGATCAGAGACTGCAGGCATACAAGAGAGGGTCAGAGACTGCAGGCGTACTACAACAGATGGTCAGAGACTGCAGACGTACTACAGGAGATGGTCAGAGACTGTGGGTGTACAAGAGATGGTCAGAGACTGCAGACATACTACAGGAGATAGTCAGAGACTGCAGGCATACAAGAGATGGTCAGAGACTTCAGGTGTACTACAGGAGATGGTCAGAAACTGCAGACGTACTACAGGAGATGGTCAGAGACTGCAGACATACTGGAGGAGATGGTCAGAGACTGCAGTTGTACTACAGGATATGGTCAGAGACCATCCATGTACTGTCTTATCTCCTGTCCCTGTACATTGTCTGCTGAACACTCACAACGGTCCTTCCTGATCACCATAACAGGTGCTGTCAGTTTCCCCACACATGTCATTTACTTAATGTGTGACACCGACAATAAGGACAGGTTCCAGACTTTCAACGTGGACTTTACAGAGGAGGGAGGAGCCGTCCCTACCTCTCCTCCCCACTGATCAAAGGTCTGGTTGTTAGAGGGTAGAGTGATTGGCTGTTAGGGGGATGTGGAAGTCACGTGACAGCAGGTCAGGCAGTGGTTGGTTGGGAATTGGAAGAGATGATGGAGCACCAATCCAGGAACCAAGCCACACAGCTGTAGTCCAACTCCACCCCAGTAGTATTTGGCCGCCATCTTATTTACAGGCAGCGCAGGTGCAAGGGGCAGCTGCTTTGTGCCCCACAACAATGGCGTTAAAGACAGCCTTGTGAGGGAGATGCGTTGCAGGTTTTCTTCACCAAACAGCCCAGCCTGGCTCTAGCAGCAATGTTGTTGTGCCTGGCAACCCCTCAACCCTTTGGCTCTGCAGTCAGCACCACAACATAGCTGACAGAACCAGGCTGGACTGTCAGTACCAACCAAGCAGTGGAAAATGGTAACCCACGAATCCAGTGATTAGTGAATAATTTTGCCAGTTGCCACAGACTTACTTACCACAATGGCAGCACAGCAGTGGTGGTAAGTGGTCTGTGATGACCGTCTTTCAGGCAGCAATCTAGCCGTAAAGGAAAGAGGGAGGCTCAGCTCCTTAGCAGCAGTACTGCTACCTTGCATGTTCTCTGCTCCATTCTCCTCCGAAGTCCAAGACGGGAAGAACAGAGTGTAGAGACAGTCGGGCATGGTGGGCGGGACTACAGACGCCGCCCACTCCCACTGTGTCTATGATTGGTCCGCCGGGAACCCAGAACAGCCTGGTCATAACAGCGTAACATAGGTGCCTGTGACAGTGTGCCTTACACCCGACCTGCTGCATCCACTTCGCCCACAATACTGACTGCTGTGCTCCGCTGTTTGTTGTTGTGGTGCTGGTGCCATGAGAGACGACAGGGCAGAGACACTTTTTATTTTTGGCAGGATGCTCTGGGGGGGGGGTTTGAACACCCCAAACCCCCCCCCTTATCTACAGCCCTGCCAGGAGAGGAAGTGGGACCTGGGACCCTGTGAAAACAGGGTCCCCCCTCCCCCCCAAAAAAATGACATGCCAATTGTGGCATGTCAGGGGGTCAGCTTTACTTAAAGCAGGTGGAACTCCGCTTTGATTTTATATTAACACCTGCAAGCAGTTCGTAGAGAGCAGTGTGAACTGCCTGCGAGTCAAATGTGATTCGGGAACCCGCATAGGAAACACGGTGGTTCCCGCATCATACCAGTGTGGACAGAGCCTAAAGAGTGTTAGCTGTAGTTGGGCATTGAATTGTTAGTCACTTATGTAAAGTCCATCTAAACTTACTAGTCCATCTAACACAGTGGTTCTCAACTCCTGTCCTCAGGACCCACCAACAGGCCAGATTTTAAGTATTACCCTGGGGAGATGCAGACTAGATTACTGCATTTCAGTTATCCTGCAAACCTGGCCTGTTAGTGGGTCCCGAGGGACAGGAGTTGAGAACCACTGATCTAACACCACTCTCTTCACTGACTGACAATGCTGAACTCCAAGGGTGGCTATGTTGCTCCTCCACAGATACAGTGGAGATGTGAATGTATACTCCAAGACATATAGACATGGGAATCCCACTTAAAATATACCAATGTAGCACTCACCCTATGACCCGGCGGGGTGTTATCTAAGTGTAATATCAACAACCAGAAAAACAAAAAACCGAAAAGACTCAACACACCCAACAAAATCTATTAAGCATCAATCACTAAAAACATGTGTTGGGGAGGGCAGGTGTTTCGTCAGATTAGGCGACCCGACAAATCTTGTAACTGTAGTGACGTTCCTTCGCCGCCATATTGCTACACCCCGCATTTGTCCGCAGTAAGGATAGAGTAAGAAGGAGGCAAGCAGACATCTTATTACACCCACCAGAGTTTATCATTTCACACTTATTTGTAACAGTAAACTGAGCTTATATAGCGAAATATAGTATTTTGAAATGCGTCTCACTGTTTTGATGTAGAATTGTGAAAGCAGCGGTGTTCTGTCACATTAGCAAAGGTGTCAGATCAGCAGGCTTGCCGCTGCTTTTAAAATTCAACATCAAAACAGTGTCACGTGTTTCTAAATACACTATTTCAGTATGTAAGCTCTGTTTGCTGTTAAAAATAAGTGGGTGTAAAAAGATGTCCGCTTACCGCCTTCTCACTGTATCCTTACCGTGGACGAGTGCGGGGTGTAGCAAAATGGCGGCGCCGGAAAGTTACAAGAATTGGTGGGTCGCCTAATCTGACAAAACACCGGCTCAGCTTCCTTGTGGGGCAGCATCCCCCACCCCTTCTCCTGAGTAGTGTGGGGTGGTAACATTTGGCATTGGGTGGGGTTATTTGGGGTTACAGCATAGGTGGATAAGGGTGGGGGCTACAGGATTTTGATGGATCTATGGTATGCTCATACTGACACGTTTTTAGTGATTGATGCTTATTAAATTTTGTAGTTAACTCGGTTTGGGTGTGTTGAGTGTTTTCGGTTTTTTGTTTTTCTGGCTGTTGAGATGTGAATGTAGCCACCATAAGGCTCGATTCTCATCTATGCATGTTGCTTTTGAGCGTTTCTGCAGTGCTTTTTACTGTGCTTTCTGCATTTTTTTACTGTGATTTTGCTGCAATTTTTTATAATTTAAAGCGGAGTTCCACTAGGGTTGCCACCTCATCCCTTTAAACCCGAACACATATGAATTACACAGGTTCTGAGGCTAATTTAATGCAGATAAGGCCCAAAGTGAGTTTAATTACCACCTTAATCAGCCACAGAGCCTGTGTAATTAATATGTGTTCGGGTTTAAAGGGATGAGGTGGCAACCCTAAGTTCCACCCATGTAAAATTCAACAGCTACAAAAATTGTAGCTGCTGACCTTTAACAATTGGACACTCTCCTGTCCCATGCTCCAGAGATGTGGTCTCTCGAGGGCTCGCTCTTCGCCCCCCTCAGCGGCGCCGGCATCGCAAGTGTGGGCACCAGGCTTTGGCTTCAAAGCCGGGCACGCACTGCGCATGCGAGAGTCTCGCTGCGCCTTGTGACTGGTCGGCGTATCTTCTGGTACCTGTGACGTGTCCCAGAAGATCGGCGAAAGGGAGGGGGAAAGGTGGACTTCCTTCCTGGAGCCGTGGCTCCAGGGGAGAAAGTGGACCTGGGACCCTGTGAAAACAGGGTCCCTGGTGACCCCTCCAAAAAAAATACATGCCAATTGTGGCATGTCGGGGGGTCACCTTCCCTTAAAGGGGAAGTTCCACTTTTGGGTGGAACTCCTCTTTAAAAATGCAAATCCCTGCAAAGTCGTGGTAAAAACGTGTCAAAAACGCAGCACTTGCATTTTTATTGCATGCCCATTGAAGTCTATTACATGCAAAACGCTGCAGTTTGCAGGAAAAAAAAGGTCCCTGACCCCATCCCAAAATCGCACAGGCACAAACATGCATTGATGTGAATGTGTTCCATAGGAACCCATGTTAAAAAAATTCCCAAAAACGCATTAGTGTGAATGGAGCCTAAGATAGGGGTTGTGTTACTGCTGATCACCAGGATGGAAATGTTTTCTTGAGTGAACGAATTTCTAACAGTGAATGAGGTTTTCATTTGGAAAAAGACATTCATTCCAAAACAAATATTAAAAGCAAACCTAATTTTGAAGTACTTTCAAACATTTGCACAAAGAGTTATCATATGGATGTTTGTACGAATGGTTTGTTGAGATTGCGTGTGGAACGCATCTCATTTCCGCATCCTGGTCATATAAATGCTAGAGGCGCCGCAAGCTAACCACGCCCCTTGACGACGTCTACTGATGACGAAACGCGTCGGGTGGAGCTTGTGTGACGCTTGCCGTTTGTGACCAGGAAGCCGCGGCCGCCATCTCTTTGGTTGGAAACTTTCTAATGCGCTGTTTTATCTGATGTCATGTGAGTGCAATATTTTTTACTCCTTCTTTTATTAAAAATTTGCCGGATTGTCTGCACTATTGGATCCCTTTTTTCTTTCATGGTTGCAATGAGTGTTAGCTGCTTTTGGGGAAAGTCATCGCTGCCTTGAGTGGAGCCGAGCAGTGTATCAGCGGTTGTTGTGGGAAGCTGTATGGCGAGACCCTCCGGTGATTAAACAGCAGGGCCATTGTTGAAAGCGAGTACTGACCCTCCGTAATAGGGGGTCGGTGAGTTCCGGTAAGGGGCTTGAATATTGGGTGATCTTGGTGACGGTGCTCTTGGTGGATGGTCGGTGTGCCTACATTTTAAAAAATTGTCTCACCAAAACATCTAAGGACACTTTTGCTATCTGTATGGACTGTATGCGCTGCAGTATTATATACATTTGAACTGTTGGTCGAGCCTGGACCATTCTGCTGGCTGCATGATTTTGATCCTATGCTAATTATTTGACACTATAGACCAATAGGGTTTCACACTACTATTTTAAGCGCAGGATTGTTTTGATAATTATATGTTTGTACGAATACTCCTACCACCATTCGTTCGAAAATCTACAAGTGTATAGCCAGCTTAAAGCATGTGCAATGAAATCCTCACAAATGATTTTAAATGGTCACCAGCAGTTATAACCTCCTAGGGAAGGTCATACCAAGGAGTTCTTTTACATTTTATTTTAAATCAAATTCATACATAGGATAATTTACTTTACTTAGCCAAATGATATTTTTCCAGATGATTTTACTCTTGAATCTTTCCAGCTTGTGGGAATGCTTCTGACTCCATCATCAAAGATTTCTGTCAGCTACAAATATTATTGCTTGTTTGTCAAATACATTGGCCAGTTATTACAAGGAATGCTCAGAAATGAAAAAACGTGTTGTGTCAGGCGATAAGGGTCAAAGATCTTGCTGTTTCTGACCTCCTAGAAAGTGATTGCACGTGACTCTGATAGTGTTATACTTTTTGAGAAATCTCCCTTTAAGTGTGGCTGATCTTTGCCCTCTATCATGGAGTAAAGATAAGGATTAAATTGGAACTTTACCCATAACAACTTGATAAAAAATAATGTTCTTTAGCAAGGAACATACATATCACATTAATAATTATGCTGCCAAAATGAATGTGTGCTGTAAATTGCCTCCAGCATTCTTACTGTTTCTTCTTGCTGGAGGCTGCCATTTTGCTGAAGCACAGACTCCCTGAACAGCAGTAAAGCTTTAGGCTGTCAGCAGATCGGCCTCTACATATTCTGCACAGCACCTAAAAATAGAGAGAAACTGAGCATGTGCAGAGCAGGATTTTAAACAGTATAGATCAGCCTTCCTCAACCTTTTCAACATGGAGGAACCCTTGAAATAACTTTCCGGTCCCAAGGAACCCTTGTTAAAAATGACTATATCTACAACTCATGATACATTAGTGTGATGGTTAGTGGGAAGAATGCTCCTTACACTTGCGGTCATTGGGAATACTTACCCCTTTACAGATAGCTAAAAAGACCAATGGTGTCAGTAGGAACTTATCTGGGACACAGAAATTGCTCAAGGAACCCCAAGCAAACTCTGGAGGAACCCTAGGGTTCTATGGAACCCTTGTTGAGAAACTCTGGTATAGATACTTATTTTTAATGTTTTACATAGTTGTACCTGCAAAAGTGGCCAGCCTGAGGTGATCTAGCAGCACTTAATTTTCTGACTAAAGTTCCACTTTAAGTACTGTACCTTTCATGTGTTGTGTCACCAGTGGGAAACTGACAACCAATGACAGTAATATACAGGGTGGGCCATTTATATGGATACACCTTAATAAAATGGGAATGGTTGGTGATATTAACTTCCTGTTTGTGGCACATTAGTATATGTGAGGGGGGAAACTTTTCAAGATGGGTGGTGATCATGGCAGCCATTTTGAAGTTGGCCATTTTGAATCCAACTTTTGTTTTTTAATAGGAAGAGGGTCATGTGACACATCAAACTTATTGGGAATTTCACAAGAAAAACAATGGTGTGCTTGGTTTTAACGTAACTTTATTCTTTCATGAGTTATTTACAAGTTTCCACTTATAAAATGTGTTCAATGTGCTGCCCATTGTGTTGGATTGTCAATGCAACCCTCTTCTCCCACTCTTCACACACTGATAGCAACACCGCAAGAGAAATTCTAGCACAGGCTTCCAGTATCCGTAGTTTCAGGTGCTGCACATCTCGTATCTTCACAGCATAGACAATTGCCTTCAGATGACCCCAAAGATAAAAGTCTAAGGGCAGTGGTGTATTTAGGTTTTGTGCCGCCCTAGGCCTGACTAAACTCATGCACCCCCTAATTTAAATACCCCA
>BLSH010207550.1:115645-129335 GCA_018402905.1 Glandirana rugosa | reverse complement strand
CGCGTATGTGTTCTAATTCCCTCTCAGTGGATCTAGTCTGAAAAAGTTAGTCCCACGGAACTCCAAATGAGTCCCCACGGAACCTTTTTACGGATTTTAACGGGTTTTTAATATATTTTCGACCGTCCACCTACTTCCGACAGAAAATCAATTGTGTTTCGGTGTACAAAAGCAACATGTGGTAATGTTGTAAGATCGATTGCACCTACAACGACGTAATACATTCTGATAATCTTATCAAAAAAGTGTTAAATCCTACCCCACGGAATTCTGACAGGTAGTAAAATTTCGTCCCTTCACGTTAATCGTCTGATTTTTGGGCAATTTTAGGCATTTTTCCAAGGCACCCCTGAGTAAACCTCAAGGCACCCTGATTGAAAAAGTCTGATCTAGGTGACTCTCCCTTAATCTTGTGTATGCGCAGACATGCCACAGATCTTGAAAGGCACAGCCCTGTAGCGTGTGTGACATGGATATCCCAGGAGACTCTCACCTAGGCGAGGAATCTGGAAGTGGGGGCCAGCCACAATATGTATAAAAAAAGTAATTTCACAAAAATGGCAGATACTGTTAACGGGGGGTGGCGCAATGAGAGGAAAGCGGCTTTGTGTGTGAAGTTCTGCTTTAAAGTGTATCTAAACCCTCAGCATAAAAATATGCCTTTTCCCTTCCTTTTTTTTTTTTTTTTTTACCATTCTTGCCAAAACTGTTTTTATTTTGTATAGATTGGGTAGTTAGAACCTCTGCCAAGTTTTTTTTTTTTTTTTTTTTTGCATTCTGTGTTGGCACAGATAGGTTCACCTCTCCGTTGGTGTTTAGAGGCATAGGAAAGGAAGAGATTGGACTCCTGTAAAAGCAGCTTCTTTGAGCTCAAGTGTGCATGAGCCCTTATTAACCTTTTTGTTCAGCTGTTAAGACTGAAGGAAATATCTGAGACTTCTGGGTATGGAGAATGGAGAAGCATGTGACCCACTCCATGTAATGGCTGGTGATTGTCCCAGCGTTGTTGCATGGGGTGAGAAGAATACAAAGTATTGTGTAAGCACAAACTACAGTATACACTGCTGTCTGCCTTCACCTTAGGTGGGAGGTTAGGGGAGGGTATATGCAGCTTAGTGATGGCAGAATTAGTGAACCTGTTGCATTGCCCTGCATAATGAACGCCTTTTAACCACTTCTGCCCCAGAAGGATTTCCTATGTTAGGACCAGAGCACTTTTTGCGATTCGGCACTGCGTCACTTTAACAATTGCACGGTCGTGTGTAGTTGTACTCAAAATTTGCGTCCTATTTTCCTACAAATAGAGCTTTCTTTTGGTGCTATTTGATCGCCTCTGCGTCATTTCTGATCACTGTTATAAACAAAAAAGTGCGACAATTTTGGAAAAAAAAAAAACAATTTCTTACTTTTTGCTAAAATACAAATCCAAAAAAAAAAATATAAAAAAACTAATTTATTCATCTGTTTTGGCAGATTTTATATTCTTATATTTTTGGTTAAAAAAAAATCGCAATCTGTGTTTGGTTTGCGCAAAAGTTGCCAAGTTTACTAACCATGAGAATTAATTTCTAGCGTTTTTCCAAATTTTTTTTTTCTTTTTTTACAGGTAATGGCAGTGATCTGCGATATATTTATTTTTATTATTGGGGCGGACATGTCGGACATTTTTGACACTTTTTTTTTTGGGACCAATGACATTTACACAGCGATCAGAAACATAAATATCCACCGATTACTGTATAAATGTCATTGGCAGTAAAGGGGTTAACCTTTTTTTAAAGACTAACCCAACCTTTGTTTTGAAGTGGATTTCCTACCAAACGCGATCTATTTTTTAAAAATGTCCCCTGCACCCTCCTTCTACTAATGCTGCCTAAGATGTGTATACTTATATTTATCCCTGTCTGGTCACGTGATCCCAGTCTGAGTAAACGGCAGCTGCAGGGGAGAAGAGGATGCGCTCGACAAAAGTTGGGAATTCCTTGAATCTGTGTGCCAGCTGTTGTCGGCACTTCCTCTTTTCCCCTGCAGCCACCGCTCTCTAACACAGCGGATTAAAAATGGGGAAGTATTCCGTTGTTCTGTCAAACGCCAACTACGTAACTTCCCGGTTTCTTTAAACCATCAGTAATTGGAGATTTTGACGAATGTCTTTTTTGGACACAAGACCGGCAGCCGAATACATTCCGCTACAGGAAGATTTGGCTGTTTTGACAGCACAGAGGCTAACGAGGACAAAGTTGTCGCTGCCTCGGAGGCTGCCATTTTGTAGGTTAGTATCGAAGTGGGGTAACGATTTCCATTCATATCGTGCACCAGACTGTATTCGCTTTCTGTTGTTTAGTACAAACATCTGTTCGTCAAAATCTCAGATTACTGATGGTTTAAAGCAGTGGTTCTCAACCTCAGCCCTCTAGTACCCCCAACGGGCCATGTTTTGGGAACCTCCCTTAGATAAAATAGCTCTTATCGATACCATGTTATTGATTTAAAGCAGCTGTGCAAAGTAAAGGAAAACCTGATAACATGGCCCGTTAAGGGTACTTGAGGACTGAGGTGGAGAACCACTGGTTTAAAGAAACCGGAAGTTAAGTAGTTGGATTATTCAACGAGTTGGCTATTTTGACAGACCGGCAGCAGTACAGGGACTTCCCATCCTGTCCCTGTTACAAAATGGAATTGGGCTTTGAGCTAGCCATACTCTGGATTCTCTTTCAGTGGGTTAAATTTGAGCCACGTACAGCTAGCATAAGAGAGCCGCTTCACTTCTATGGGAAATAGCATTTGCAGTATATACACATCAAAAGTCCATATTGGGGCCAGGTGGAATAAAAATCCATGATATTTTAAAAAGAAAAAACTTTTTCTTTTTTTTTTTTTTTAATAAGATGATTATTATTATTATTATTTTTTTTTATAATATCCAAAAAAAAAATGTATTTATCAGTTTAGGCCGATATATATTCTTCTACATATTTGTGGTAAACAAAATCGCAATATGCGTATATTGATTGGTTTGCGCAAAAGTTATCGCGTCTACAAGCTATAAGAATTGATTTATGGAGTTTTTTTTTTTTTATTTTATTTTATTTTTTTTTTACTAGCAATGGCAGCAATCTGCGATTTTTATTGAGACTGCGATATTGCGGCGGACAGATCTGACACTTTGGGACCAACGACATTTATACAGCGATCGGTGCTTTAAATGGCCACTGATTACTGTGTAAATGTCACTGACAGGAAAGGGGTTAACACTAAGGAGGCAATCAAGAGGTTAAATGTGTTCCCTCAGCGTGTTCTAACTGAGTGGGGGCTGGGCTGGCAGGGGCATCACAGATCTAACTTATCTCGATTACAGGGATCAGTAGATCACTGTAATGCCGCCTGACAGAACGGGAAACCGCTGTGTTTACATCGGTGGTTCCCCGTTCTTCCTCTCTAGAAGGCGATCGCGGATTGCCGGCGGAGATCAACTCCGCCTGGCCCGTGAGCACGCTGACAGAGCGTGCGGCGGTGCGCACCCACCCGCAACTGCGGCTGCGTTGATCGCAGTTTATAGATTCTGATCTGCGCAGTGCTGCCAACCTGCCGCAGTAAATGTATGCAACAAGGTCGGCAAGCGGTTAAATCCTATTTTATTAATCTAAATCACATTTATTTTAATAAAATGCTTTTGAGTAAAAATCTAAAGATAGTTTTCCATTTTAAGATACATTAATAATTTAGTTTATTCAGTATGAACTCGGTTATGTAGCATGAGGCTGTATATTCTGCAACATTTACATTCTTGGTAAACTCATTCAATGAATCCAAGCTCTGCAAGCTAAGATAACATGCACTGCATTGATGCATTCACACAATTTCACAGTAACCATGAGATAAAACAAAGTTCAGGAACATTCCTTTATCCCATTTTTTTGCAAATCTATGTACACTACAAACTGTATGATTGAATCGGTTCTTATATCCCTGCTTTTATTAACCTGACAGCTTATTATTCTAAATAAGAAACCTTCATTTTGTTGGCAAATATTAAAGATTCTATCTACCAGCAAGAATATGTCCTTACATTTAGGGCTAATGCTCACTGAAGCTGATAAATGACGGTTTTTGGTCATTTGGGCATTTTTTTAACCGCCCAAAAACACCACTTTGTTATCCTATGTCCATGCACACATGGACATTGTTGTTTAACAGCAGTGGCGTTTTTGGGCTGTTATCTGAATGCCCTGAATTGGCGATCGAAAGTCGTTCTGACCACAAAAAACGTTGGATGCCGATAAACGCTCATACACACCGGTAAATGACCATTTATCGGTGTCTGGCATTTTTTGTAGTCAATGGAAGCTAATGAAGTAAAAAAAAAAAACGCTCAAAAACACAGACGCTGATAAACGCTGCTTACAAAACGCTGCAAAGCGTTTTCTAAGCAGCGTCTCCTGCCCAACGCCCAAAGAGCGTTCAGTGTGCATGGAGCCTAAAAGAGCACCTATCAGATCCATCATGGCAGTGCCTGTTAGCGGGCATCCACTCACCTGCTGCCTCCACGTCCCTCCCCTTGTGTCACTGCCACGTCACCAGCCATGAAAGTGAATAGGACTGTCGGTGAGTCAACAGCGGGTCAGAAGAGGAGCCGGTGCGGGACAGAGATGACAGCTGCTCTTTAAAAATTATGATTTGAATCGAATTGATTTAAATTAAGCCTTTTTACTAGTGATTTAAATCATGATTTAAAGCAAATCCACCCTGACTTTGACACACCATAATGGGCACAAACTGCACCCGTATGTTGTCTTCCCTGTAAAAGTGAATGGTGGGTTGTAGGAATTTCCATGTTTGTACATTTTGCTCAATTAAAATGCCTGTAAAACTGCACACAAGGCAATCAAATCTGTGTTCTTATCTTTACATTGTCTTCTGCACCTCCAGTGGCGTTGACAGATTACAGACCTTTTAATGCAATTTATGGGTGTTGTCCCTTGTGTTTAACAGCTTCAGAATTGTACAGGTGTGAAGGGGACACCTGATGACTCCTATGTGCGCAGAATATAATGGTCCATTCACTTATTGTCTGTCCTCTAGTAAAACCCATTATTTCATGAAAATGCATTTAAAGTACCAGGCCCATTCATTACTTTTTAACTAGTTTACACCTCTGTGTTTCCGTTTAGCACATACAAAATAGTATTGTGTCTATGCATGTTAAGGGAAACCTGTTAGGAGAAACTTGCAAATTTTGCACTTTCTCATTAAAATTCTAGCTGCCGGACTGTCATACTGATGTGGTGGCTTCAATGCTTCCTGAGAAACAAGTATAGAAATAGGGAATTATTACTCATTTTACAGCATACCTGTTCCTGGGGTTGTGCCTCAAAGTTAACCCTATCTGCTCTTAAAGCTGTCCCCTCCCCCATAACACCTATGCTTATTGACCTGTTTTGTTACCGTTTTTTTTTTTTTTTCTTCTATAAAACACATCCAGTAAAAAATGCAATCAAATTTCTTTTTTTCAAATTTTTCTTTCAATTTAGGCCAATATGTATCCTGCTACATAATTTTGTGTGTGCAAAAGTTAGGGTCTACAAACTATGGGATAGATTTTAGGGACTTTTTTTTTTTTTTTTAGTAATGGTGGCGATCGGGGTTTTTTAGGGGGGCTGCAACGTTGTTGTGGACAAATTGGACACTTTTTGGGGACCAGTGATCAGTGTTTAAAAAAAAATGCACTGACCCTGTATAAATGAAATCGTCAGGAAAGGGGTTAACATCAGGGGCGATCAAAGGGTTAAATGTGTTCCCTTCGTGTGCTTACTAACTGTGTGGGGGATAGACTCGCTGCAGGAACAGAGAGATTGTTTACATCAGCTGGCCGGCGTTCTGTCATTCACCAGAGCAATCGCAGGAGGCCGGCGGCACGCACCCCAGACCAGGTTGCACGGATAACGTACAGGTGCGTTTTCGCGCAGCTGGGCCGCCCTGTGCGGTGGGCGATCTGAAACTGGATAAGAAAGTTGTGCAGACTTACCGATTTTCAGCCCGCTCCATTCACGTGATGTCCGGTGTCAGCTGGAGAGGAGAGAGTGCTTCATGATGGCTAGTAAGGCTTGGAGTGGTGATGACATCCGTAGGTTTCCATGGCCCATCCATTGTCTGTGCTCCCTACTCTCCCCTGAAGCCACACTGGCTGGCACGGGGGATCCAGATCTCTTGACCAGACCGGAGTGGCCTGAAAATGGTTAAGTATATACATCTTTCTTACACAGGTTAGTCTGTCTTATTCCAGATTTATATAGCACCAGCAGTTATAGTGCTCGCGAGAGCTTACAATCTAAAAAAAAATTCTGCAAAGCTGGTGTGTCCTGACATACAATAGCGGCTAAATAATTCAACTTCAGTAAAATGACAGTCAGTGTATAGCTGATCCCCGACCACTTTATACTCTCCAGGGCCTTCCAACACTCCTAAGATCTGACATCAAAATACCCAGTGCTCCCTGCTGTTGGAGCTGAGTGGCAATTGTGACAGTGCTTAGGCTAATGATTGGCTACTAGGTCCAAGCATCCCATAGTGGAGGAAGGTCACATGCTTTTCTGTGTCTGGAGAGGTCAGCATAAGAGTACATGGAAACTGTCAATTCGCCCTCAATCAACAAGGTGATTGTATCACTTCAAAACATCACAGGCCGGATTAAATTGTTTTGCCTAAATTTGTCTCCAATGTTTGCTTCAATTCCCGGCAGTCACATCATATGTGTATTGTAGAAGAATCCATCCTAGCTGCCCTTAGTAACGTAGCCGTTCACAAAGGGAAAATGATTGTGTAGGCAGGTCACATAGGTTTTAGACTTTTCAGTCTACTATTGAGGTGGTCTTGCGTTCAAAATATAACTTGGTTACATTTCTGCTTAAGCAGCCCATTCATGGAGCAAATTTCTTTGCTGGAATAAAATTTGCTTGATTCTCCCATCAAAACAGACAGCGTAGATGGGGTAATCCCTCCCGCTGAGCCATTGTATTCTGGCAGGAGGAAGGAAGCTGTCCTGCCAGGAGAACACAGTGATTATTGCTTGGGGCTATACCAACTTGGTACATTAAGCATGGTTTGAGTCTCATCTGGTTCCTGCTGAAACGGCCGAGATTTGAACCGTCTATGGCCAGCCTTATAGGATTGACATTAAAGTGAATTTAAACCTGATTCATGAAATTTGACCTAGGCGCATATATCTATAGCTCTGCACAGTGTTTTCTTATCTCTCCAAAGCCCTAAGTCCCATGTGTTTCTGCTGCTCCGTTCCTCTGTTATCACCATGATAACTTCTGACAAGTTCTCCAACAACGAGCTAAAACCAGCCGGAAATTTGTGTCCGGTGGGTGCTATAGATTAGCAGAGAGCTGGTCTATACACAGCACATTCTTTCCTTCCTCTGCCTATGTGGAGGGGGGGGGGGGGCGCGTGTGCCTTTCTTCCAATCAGCTGTCTCCGTGTAAGCCAAAACTACACTCCCAGTGCTGAACAGGAAGAGAAAATCTCTAACACAATGTGAACTTTCTAAAGAATATAGCAAGATAAAGACAGCAGATATACATATAAAACTTATGTAGGGAGATTTGTTTCATCTCTGTGTATCACCTAAGGTTGTTCACTTCACTGGGTATGTATGAGAGTTTACATCTACTTTAAGATGGAGACGGTCAGTTGGCAGCTCTGTGCCACAGTTTTCTGCAGGAAGGGTGACAAGTCCCCGATCTTTGTGATTTTATATTTATAGAGAATTTCCAGACAAGTGAAACAAATTAGTTAGCTGCTGTTGTATTTCAACCCCCTGCAGCTTTACTGAAATCAGAATGTTACTTGTTTTTACCTTTTAATCTGAGTTCTGTAATCCTCTGTACGTTACAGCACAGGCAGACGACCTCCCAGTCAGTAAAAATGTACTTTTTTTTTTCTTGTACAAGTTTGTGCAATGTAAAATCCTCTCAGCAGCTTTGAATTGTGGCGATAAACATAGTACTAATATATATGTTCTACCTCAGGCTTTGTATATGCAAGAGTCGAGTGGGTGTACCAGCATTACAAGCAGGTGCATTCTGTGATCACCAGATTACTAACAAAAATGAGTGGATTGAACTGGTGCATGCCAGCAATGCTAGTACGAAGTAGGAAGGCTCCCTGGTTGTATCTCAGGCTTTAGGTCCCTTTCACATGGGGAGGATCCGCTCAGCTGAATCTGCCAGCTCAGCGGGATATCGCTCCGTTGATCTCCGCTGAGCCGGCGGATGACAGGTCTGTCTCTGCACACTGTGCAGTAGAGCTGCATGATTCTGGCCAAAATGAGAATCACAATTTTTTTGCTTAGAATAAAGATCACGATTCTCGCAGCGTAATATTTAACATCTACAAAAAAAATTGTACTAACAGCACTGTTAAGTTTTTTGAAAGGGTCATTTTTCCAAAATTGCGTTTAAAAGTCCGCTGCGCAAATACCGTGTTACATAAAATATTGCAACAACCGCCATCTTATTCTCTAGGGTCTCTGCTAAAAAAAATATATAATGTTTGGGGATTCTAAGTCATTTTCTAGCACAAAATAATGGATTTTTATTTGTAAACGGCAAATGTCAGGAAAGATTTAGTCTTTAAATGGTTAAACCAAACATCTTCTATACAAGGAGAGTTCATTTCTTTGAAGTAATTACTTTGTATCTCTTGTAGCGGCTTTTATCAATGGTGAATTCAGAACTTGGCTCTCTGCCCAGACTTGGAAGTCTCCTGAGACTTAAGTTGCTCCGACTTAGAAAAGACTTCAGGCGACTTGCATTGACTTTTATTAGTCAAGGCGCGCTGAGTCGCCCCGCAAGTCGGACTCCATTAACTGCACTGAAAATCGCGGCAATACCCAATGGAGATCGCGGGGGGTGGATCTAGATCGCGATTTTAATACAATTAATCGTGCAGCTCTACTGTGCAGGGGTGGACCTGTCAGATCCCCGCTGCACTCTATGGGCAGATCGGATGAAAACGGATCCGCCTGTCGGTTTTCATCGGATCCCATCTGCTGGACGGATAGTGAACGTATCACCCATACGCCTATTTTAGCGGATCTTGACGAATCGAATGGCAGCGGACACATCTCTGATGACATCCACTTGCCCGTTGTTCAGGCGGATCTGAGCGGTCTGATCATGTGAAAGGGACCTTATGTTCCATTATGGTTGGAGTGAAATTTTAATGGCTCACTATTGTTAATGTAAACATTTGTCCCAATTCCATCATGCAGTCCTCCTTTATATCTAACGCGTATGTGGTGCAGAAGCCTGCCTGATTGGATAGATTGGGTAGGCTCTTGTATTATGTAGTACAGCGATCTCCCCTGCTGTTCTATTGCTGCCCCCCCCCCTGCAATCTTTTACAACCCTAATTCCAAAAATGTTGGTGTGCTGTGTAAAATCTACATAAACAGATCACAATGATTTGCAAATCGTTGCAAACCATTATAAGAACAGAATTGGGTAATTTTGAAATTGATGGCAGCAATCCCTGTTCAGTGCGGAGTGCATCTCCGTGTTAGATGCGCTCCCATTGTACACAACAGGCTGGGAATTCGCACACATTTTTTGTGCAATGCGGAGTGCAAATGCACCCGGATATATGTGAACCGGACACATTGAAAACAATGTGTTTTCAAGTGTCCTGCGAATTGGATGCTGTTTAAGCCGCATCCAATTCGCATAGGTGTGAACCCAACCTTAAAGGTCTGGACTGCAAGCAGGCCAGTTAAGCACCCAGACTTTTCTTCTACAAAGCCATGCTGTTGTCATAGATGCAGTATGCAGTTTAGCATTGTCCTGCTGAAATATGCAAGGCCTTCCCTGAAAAAAGGTATTTAACCATTTATATTTACTAAAATAATTGTATTTCCTAGTTTGTGTACTGCAGGAGAACAGATATAGCGACTGCAGGGTCCTGGGTTTAGTAACACTTTAACAAATTTAAAGAACAAATATTCACGTACTTTAATTGAAGAAAAAAAAAAAGTTCATTGTTATTTGTAACGGTACATTAAGCTGTAGGGACAGAGGGCTTGTTCAGGGAACACAGCATTATTATGTTGATGTGCATCTATTTATATACACACCCATGTCTGATGTCTTTATCAAAAGGAAACACAATGCTATTATAACAAATCTGTCTACAACACTGTCCCAGAGAGCGGTTACAAGCACCACGGATAATCACTACAAATTACAAAATATTCAATAGCTTTTCATCCAACTAAATGACATTCCTTATAACAGGTTCATAGAACCACCTATTGTTTTCTGCCGCAAAAAGTTAAGGTGGCAAACAAACAGAAAATCACTAGTCACACAACCACATACAGGTGTCCGCTTATGAAACGAAACAGCGGTGATACCGAGGATCGCCGCTAACTGTTAATTTTCGGTTTATGAAATAGAGATGATGGGGGGAGAACTGTTTACAATGCTTCAGTTTATGAATGAACAGGAGCCGCGGTCTCCTGTCCATTCATCTTCAGTGCAGCTGAGGCTGCAGAGAAATGGACTGGGAAATCGGTTCCCTCAGTCCCTTTCCCGGTCTCAAAAGGGAGATGTCAGGAGTCTGTTTAGACCCCTGATATCTGACCAAACCCTTGAACACACCCCCCCCCCCCCGCCCCCAACAGGGCTGATAAAAAAAAAAAAATTGTAGACAATAATAAAAGTAAAAAACTGACAGCCCACGAGTCATCAGTGCTGCATATTAGTGCCGCTGTCACATGACATTAAAAACAAAAAGTGTCGGTAATCGGTATCAGCAAGTACTTGTACTCAATCTTAAAGTGATATCGGCGCAACTCTAATTTTCGAATAACAATTTGTACAGGTTCAGGATGGTCATGGTTGTAGAGGAGCAACTAAAAATAGTGCTAGCAACAATTAAATAGGTATAGCTAATCCGTCTTTACAAATGTACTCTATATGCCACCTTCTACTACTTCTACCATCTACTCTTAGCACATTATGAAAGATGCCAAGGGCTTGAAGCATCCCAGACTCTGAAAGTATTGGATACCCAGGTAATTAAATCAACAGGGAGCATGAGCTTTGGTGAATGCAGAGCTAAAGCTCTAACTTGGCAGGAGGCTGTCAGACCTTTGCAGTCCTTCCATATAGTATGTTGGTCTCTCTACATAGGCTATGGCTAAAGAACCCAAACTACAATTACGTTGTGCACCTTTTGCTTTGGTACACCTAAAATGTGAGTTTATAAAACTAGTTCATCAGCATATGCCATCACGCAGTTTACCAAAAATAAAAAAACTAATAGCCATCATTATTCCTACTAACAACTGCCATTCCACTATCAGTGATCAGTTCCCTCTCTTCTCCACACACAGTTCTACACATCCAAATTAATTCAGCACCAGTGGAAGTCATTTTGCAAGGCCATAAGTGGAAAGCTACTGAATCAAAGCAATAAAGGGTCATGGTTTTAGGATAGCCAAGAGCACCAACTCTGCTGCTGCACTCCTGCAGCAGCAAATGACAGTGCCAACTTAATGACATTAACAAGCAGTGACAAATGCAAAGATCTTGAATAATAGGAGACCTATGAGACCAAATAAAACATAACTGTTAGCATGAATCCACATTCCAAGAGGCTACCCGCAGTTACGGATGGGTATCTGAGCATGGACACATCCGACTGTGGCTCACACACCCATCCCTAACCACAGGTAACCGCTTGGTGTGCAACTACATGCAGACAGAACACCTGTAAGGCCCCTTTCACATGGGCTTTACGTTCAGGTCCGCCTGTCCGTTTTTCAGGCGGACCAGAACAGACGCTCCATGCAGCCCTATGGAGCAGCGGATGTCAGCAGAGACATGTCCGCTGACATCCGCTGCTCTCTGATCCAATCCGGTCCGTGAAATACAGACGGATGGAGATCCGCTTGTAGAATCGGATCGGCTGAAAAACAGACAGGTGGTCATTTTCATCCGATCTCCATAGAGCAGAGCGGGGCTATGACAGTTCCATCTCCGCTCAGTGAGGGATCAGAGGAGCAATCCCCGCTGAGCAAAACGGAATCCAGAAATGAAAGCCCGTGTGAAAGGGCCCTCATCCTGAGCGGTTGCTGCTATCCGCATGCACCCATCATTCCATCCACAAGAATCTGCTGACACTCCAGTGTATGGGGCTAAACGTCTTGTGTAAAGAATCAGAGTGTCTCAGAAGTAAAGATGGGCAGAGGTTCACCCATCTGAAAAGCGGTGTCTAAAAATTGTCAATTCCAGAATAATTTTCTTCAACGTAAAATTGCAAAGACTTTAAATATATCATCATCTACAGCACATATCAAAAGATTCGAAGAATCTGGAGAATTCTCTGTGCACAAAGGACAAGGCCGAAACCAAACGTTAGCTGCCTATGCCACCACAGCATTAGAAACAGGCATAATTCTATGATCATCACTGTATGGGCTCTTGCTCATGACCACTGCCTGAACACAGTGTGCAGTGCCATCCAAAAAAAAAGCAAGGTAAAGCTCTAGAATTCAAAGAAGAATCCATATCTGCACATCCAGAAACGCCAAAATCTTCTCTAGACCAAAGTTCATTTAAAATAGTCTGCTGTAAAGTGGAAGACTGGTCTGTGGTCAGACAAATCAAGTATGTGATTCTTTCTAGTAGAGCTGCATGATTAATCGTAATAAAATCGCGATCTCGATTCACCTCCCCATGTGATCTTCATCATGCATTACCACAATTTTCAGTGCAGTTAATGGAGTCCGACTTGAGGGGCAACTCAGAGTGACTTGACCTTAAGTAGAAGTCAATGCACGTCGCCTGAAGTCTCCCCAGGAACCTTTTTCTAAGTCAGAGGGACTTGAGTCTCTCCTATCTGGGCAGACTGCTAAGTCTGAGATCATGGTTGATAAAAGAAGCAAAGATACTATGTTTCAAATGATCAATAGGTTGAACTCCAGTGTATAGAAGAGTTTGGTTTAACCATTTAGGGCCCATTCACACCTGAGCATTTCGTAGCTCAAATATGCCTGAAGCTACAAAACGCTGGAGGGGAAAAAAAAAAAATCAATGATTCTCTATGGCAGTGGTTCTCAACTCCTGTCCCCGGGACCCACTAACAGGCCAGGTTTGCAAGATAACTGATATACATCACAGGTGATATCATTTGCTGCTCAGAGATTTCAGTATTCTAGTCTGCATCTCCCAAGGCAATATTTAAAATCTGGCCTGTTAGTGGGTCCCGAGGACAGGAGTTGAGAACCACTGCTCTATGGAGATGGTTCACATCTCCACTCAAAAATGCCTGAAGCCAAACGCCCTATGCTCAAACTAATCCGGAGGTATTTTTGTTGTGCAAATCGGGCATATTCCGTAGTTTCTGGCCAATTTGTATTGCCATTTTACCAATGTAAAAGCATCAGTCTAGTATTAGTGCGACATTGGCGTTCGCAAACACACAACGTTTACAAAACGCTTCAAAAACATCCAAAAACGCGTTGCTCAGGTGTGAATGCAGCCTAAAAGACAATATTTTCTGACATTTGTTGCTTACAAGTAAACATCCAGTATTTTCTGCTAGAAAATTTCTTACTTATATTTGTTGAAATATTTTATATCACAGTGTTTGCGCAGCGGTATTTCAAACGCATTTTTTTGGG
>BLSH010207550.1:99281-115635 GCA_018402905.1 Glandirana rugosa | reverse complement strand
TCAACTCCTGTCCTCAGGACCCACCAACAGGCCAGAGTTTAAGTATTACCTTGGGGAGATGCAGACTAGAATACTGCAATCACTGAGCAGCAAATGATATCACCTGTGATGCACTCCAGTTATCCTGCAAACCTGGCCTGTTAGTGGGTCCCGAGGACAGGAGTTGAGAACCACTGCTCTATGGAGATGGTTCACATCTCCACTCAAAAATGCCTGAAGCCAAACGCCCTATGCTCAAACTAATCCGGAGGTATTTTTGTTGTGCAAATCGGGCATATTCCGTAGTTTCTGGCCAATTTGTATTGCCATTTTACCAATGTAAAAGCATCAGTCTAGTATTAGTGCGACATTGGCGTTCGCAAACACACAACGTTTACAAAACGCTTCAAAAACATCCAAAAACGCGTTGCTCAGGTGTGAATGCAGCCTAAAAGACAATATTTTCTGACATTTGTTGCTTACAAGTAAACATCCAGTATTTTCTGCTAGAAAATTTCTTACTTATATTTGTTGAAATATTTTATATCACAGTGTTTGCGCAGCGGTATTTCAAACGCATTTTTTTGGGGAAAATGACACTCAAAAAAAAAAAAAGTTAACAGTGCTGTTAGCCTAATTTTGTTTGTATATGTAAGATGTTGCGCCGTGAGAGAATCGTGATCTTTATTCTAAGCAAAAAAAATTGAGTCATTTTGGCCAGAATCGTGCAGCTCTACTTTCCAGCAACCATGGACACCGCATCCTCCACACACTGAGAAGAGGGACCTTCTGAGTTAGCAGCACTCCATTCAAAAGTCTGCATCTCTGATGGTACGGGGGTGCATTAGTGCACATACATTGGGCAGCTTGCAAATCTGGTAAGGCATCAACAATGCTGAATAGTAGTATATGCTCCCATCCAGAAAACAACTTTCTCATCAGCAGTATATAGCAGTCCTGTGACTTTTATCAGTGTCTGGTTAAAGCTTGTAGGAGGAGTTCTCATTCTCCTCTGACTGCCCTATGAGGCTGCAGGACCCCTGACCCTCTGGACAGTGCTGATTGGCCCTGTGCTGATCACATGCAATCTCTCCCAAGAAAAAAAAAAACACTTTAGTAATACACACCAAATTGAGCATGTGTAGCTTGCCCTCCAAGGCTCTGTTCTATCTCAACATCAATTGGGGACTGTTGAAGAATGTGGAGGATCAAAGACCAATCAAACTGCCTTTTTACACATTGCAGAGAGTTAACCCCTTAGGTTCCACAGTGAGTATAACAAGCATACTTTAGTACATATACAGACTGATTTTTACTGTTGTGGTTTTAGTAACACTTTAAGCACGGGATTAGTCTTTGGTATTATTGGTATTTTTTATGTGTAGCCACCATTAAAAGCTTTTTGACTTGAAATGTATGGCTGTAGGACTGCACTGTAATAAGAATAGTTGAAGGAACCACTCCTGTATATGTCTGTGCTTTGGCAGTGATGGTTGGACATTGCAAGCTTTATTATCTGAATCTGTGCATCATTAGGATCCCGTAAAACCTAAATGTAGTTAAATGTCGTCTGCTGCTTCTCGTGATCCACTTCTGTTTTTATCAGAATAGTGAGATTGCCTTACATAGTATATAATCCTAGTTCTGTTAACGCTGCTTAGTGTACATATGTGAGCTCTGTCAGATGTAGAGCACAGCAGCTTTTAAAGGAGCCAGTTAGCCATGCATAATTATTTGTCTTGTTCTTGCTTAGCCAGCCAAGCATCTTGCTGAGATATGTGTATGACAGGTTTGATAATGTGTGCTTAGGTCAGCTGTTTAGGACTGTGGTTGTGAACACTGTACGTGTGAATTTATTTCAATGCTTTGCTGTACTTTAAAGCAGAATGTTAAAGAATAGGCCTGTTTTGCACAGGCTTCAACTTGTAAAAGCTTGCTGTTCACACGGCCCTTATACAAGACCTTTGCAGATTTTTCAGCAAGCTTTGTTTTTTTTTTTTTTGTTTTTTTTTTTTTTAAGTACCATACAGCCCCAGTTTGTAAATGTTGATCACTGATCTTAATGGGAGTGCTGATTGTCACTGTACACAAGCTGCTAGCAGGCTTCAGCACTACTTGAAGCTTGCTGAAGCCTGCTAAAGAGATTTTGAATATAGATCTACTTTTGGTAAAATATCATTGCTAACTTGTCTTTGATGGTGAAATTATGCAGGTTAGGAATACAAACTTATTTATATGCAGATGTTCCCTTTTGTTTAGTAGCTTATTTGCTAGTATTACAAGAGTAACAGTCCACAAGCTTGTAATTTAGAATTTAACAATGTTAGAGCAGTCCAGCCAAAGCTCATTTGGCCATACTTCTCCTATAGATCACAGGAGTGCAATTCGTTTTGCACAACTGTGACCCGTTTTCCGCTCTCTGCTGACTACCTAGGAATCAGTCCAGGCACTGCATCATCATGACAATGGGAGTTGGGATCCGCCAGGTGGCTGGACTGACACCCCACTCAGCCTTCTCGGCAAGCCGGTGAGAGCCTGAGATGACCGAGGGGGAGCAGAGAGCTGCTGATAGTCAGCAGCTCTCTGCTTGGGGAGAACCAAGCCATCGGCGGAGTTCGGTCACTATAACTTGGGGGGGGGGGAGGGGACAACTTCTTTCAAATTCTATACTCTTCTAATGGGCTTCCTTTATTCTTACTCCCGCTTGTTTGTCATAAGATGTCTAAAAAAGAAAACAAAAAAAAAACCAAACCTGTAAGGTAAAGGCATTATGAGCTAGTATGCCCAGCGTACTAGCTCATTATGAAATGCTCACCTTAGAACAAAGCTCCCGTAGGGCTGCCCAGTCCCTGCAGAGGGAGCGGGCATCTTCGCTGTGTGGATTCTTCCGGGTTCGTCTCTCTGGCGCTGTGAGTGGCCGGAGCCGCGTGATGTCAGTCCCGCGCACGGGAGCCCCTCTTTCCGGCAGGGTCCGGCAATATATGCCGGGACATCACTGCGCATGCGCCGTGACGTCAGTGGCTGCATTGCAAGTGGAATATCTCCTAAACCGTAAAGGTTTAGGAGATATTCATTTTACCTTCCGGTAAGCCTTATTATAGGCTTACCTGTAGCTAAAAGTCACTTTTGGGGCTAGATAACCGCTTTAATTCAAATACATGTCTGGTGTTATCATGCTGCATACTTAAGGCATAACAACCCGGGTCCTGTGCTGCCATCTTACTCTACGATAATGAACTGACCCACGATGAGGCACACAAACTCCACCCACTGGCTGCAGTTTGTCTTACATCTGCAGCCTCCTAGGATGCGATGAAGATATCTAGAAGGCTTCCTGCTCCTCTAACTTGCTGGGTAAAGCAAATAATGGGTTGGTTCAGGACATGACATATTGTGAAAGTATGCACTAGAATATTTGCACGGTTACCCACTAGTGTCGTCCTCCAGCCATCACATCTGTGCTTCTCCTTGTTGCTCTGTCCAAGGCCACTGAGGTGGATTCCAGCTCCACCTTCCTTTTGTTTAATGGGTCTGGGTTAATGACTTCAGTAGTGGTCACCATAGGTGAGGACATCTGAAAAGTCCGCTTGAGATTCCTGAAAGCAGGTTTTGGAAACAAGTATATTGACCACTTCCAGCCCAAGGACGTCCTATGAGGTCCTGGACTTTAAATGGTGATATCTGAATGGTACCTACAGCTACAGGCACCATTCAGATATTGTTTTTTTTTTTCTGCCAGCGATTATGTAACTATGGTCTCCGTAGTAGATTCGCCGCAAGATCACTTTTATCAGCGGCGGGACAGGTGCCCACCCCCCTCCCACCATTTTCCCGTCATCTCCGCTGCTTACCGGACCCGCCGGTAGCGGCGGAGATGATCGGGTCCCTCCCCCAGTGTCTGTGAACTGAGTAAGCGGGAAGCTGCTGCCCACTCGGCTCAATAACATTGCAGGGCGGAAGCGACATCACAAGTCCCTTCCGCCCAATGCTTTTAAAGGGGACAAAAAGTATTGCAACAGCCGCCATTTTATTTTCTAGGGTGTTAGGGAAAAAAAGAATATATAATGTTTGGGGGTTATAAGTAATTTTATAGCAAAAAAAAAAAAAAATGGTTATAACTTGTGAACACTCTAAAATAATAGGCCTGGTATGGAAGTTGTTAAAAGGAGTTGGTGATAAGTTCATGGACCGATGTGAGCTTGTTACAGAATAAATGAGCATCATAGTGGGCACATGAGAGGCTGTTCTTGGAAAAAGAGCAATAGAAATTAAACTGTGGAGGGTGCCGGTTGTGGGGAAAAATAGAAGTGTGTCAGGGTAAGGGGAACAATCTCCAGACATTAGGAGAAGCAAGGAGATGAGAAAAGTAAGATGGGAGTGAGACTCGTGGAGGTTATATCAGAATTGGCTGGAGGTAACGTGTAGTAATAGGAGGGCAAGAGTGCAGCGTATGAATATAGACACACACATGCACACACGTTTTAGGCAGGTGTGAGAAATGCTGTAAAGTAAGAATGCTTTCAAAAATATGTATTGTATTTTAATTGTTATATTTAATAATTTACAAATTGCAAAGTGAACTAATATAAAGTTACATCAAATCAATATACCGGTATATTATTTTTTTGCCTTCAAAACCGCATCAATTCTAACACTTGCATTTAGAATCAGGTGTGTGATTAATTATACCAAGCAGGTGCTAATGATCATAAATGTCCTATAGGTTAAAACGGTCATTAATTGAAACAAACAGCTGTGTAGTAGGCTTAAAACTGGGTGAGGAACAGCCAAACCCTTCTAAGGTGAGGCTGTGGAAGACTGTTTCATGTTACAGTTCATACACCTTGGCAAGACTGAGCACAAGAAGACACAACGTATACTGTACAATATACAATACTGCATCAGCAAGGTCCATCCCAAGCAAAGATTTCAAAGTAGATTGGGCTTTCAAGATGTGCTGTTTTAAGCTGTTTTGAAGAAGCACAAAGAAACGGGCAGCGTTGAGTACTGTAGATGCCGCGGTCGGCCAAGAAAACCTAATGCAGCAGGTGAAAGACGCGTCACATTACTTCCCTTCGACATTGGAAGATGTCCAGCCGTGCCATCAGTTTCCTCTCCTTTTTAAGGCTCCTTCTTTGCCTCTGTTCTGTATTTTGTGCATGGTGCTGTACATGTGATCAGCCATGACCCCAGCAATTTGAGGCCTTAAAAGTTTGGTTGAGCGCTGACATAATCACACTGGAAACCTTGACAATGCCTTGAATGTAACGTTTTTAGGAAACTGTTAAATTGGTGGGTTTAGTTCCACTTTAATTGTACCAAGAAGTACAGTTTGTTAATGGATCAAGCAAGCAATGTGTCTTCATTTCCCATTGACTCGAAAGAGTCAATCGTGTGCATGATTTAACTGCCCTTTGGCACTTGTGAGGTCAAAGTGCTATGCTAAAAGTTGTGTTTGGGGAGGGTGCTGCAAAGCGAGCATTGCTGCTTAACCGTCATTGAGGGGGTCAGGGGGTTTTCTATGAGATCAATGGTCTTCTGTCTGACCCCTTAGACCAAAACAGCTGGCTTGGGTGACTTGTCAAGTAGATAAATCCTCTCCAGTAAAATAAGAATCACATGGCATAAAAGATCCTAGGATCATGAATAGGATGCTTCAACTTCAACTGAACAAATTTGAAAGGTGGCAACGTGGACAGTTAGTTTTAATTATCATTATAATCTAGCATTGGTTAGTGTGTAAGTGTAGGCATATACATTTGTTCAAGATAGATGGATAGATAGGAGGCCTCATCACATTGTGCTGTAAATCCAATAAATGGGGCTTGTTGAGTGAAAGAGCACCAAAATGACCTAATTAGTGAGTTACTGTCCCGCACTCTTGCTCAGGCTGCATTTCATTGACTGCGAGACAGAACATTAATGATTAGTACCTTGTATGGTATCTGCCAGGATTATTGGGATTAGAAAACTGGCTGGACGGATTTCAAAATTTTTGGCATTTATGTGTAATAGTGTTTGCCTACACTTAGGCCGTGGTGACACTTTTTGGCATTGCAGTAAGAGCGGCTAGATCTGTCTTACAGCCATGTCCTGAAAAGAGGAGCCAGCTGTCAATCAGGCAACGGTGTGGATCTTGACAATATTGTTGGGATGCTTCCAGAGCTTTGAGTGGCTCTATGATGTCCACTGATAGAGGGCAATAGCCTGCTATCGACTAACTCTGGATTATAGGAGGACAAAAGTAATTGTAATCCTGTGACCCACAGATGTATGGCCAGAAAAGTTTGGCCTTCTCTCTTTTTAAGAGAGCTTTCCATGAAGACAATGATGTTGATTTGCCAGACCTCGAGACTGCAAAATCTGGTGCAGCTCTGCATAGAAACCTTTCAAGGCTAAGTTCACCTTTTTTGTTCACTTTTCTAAATTCCAACTCCCCTATGTACCAATATAGCATTAATGTACTTATGTAGATCTACAGACACTTCCTTCACTTGTCCTCATCCATGTTTCCAAACGTATCCATTGCTTCTGCCTTACTACTTGGTCAGACTTTAGGTTATGACAGCTGACCTCACTAGCGCACACCCTGCATCATCCACCCTACCTACCTACCTACCTACCACCCGCTTCCAGTTGCACGTTTTTTAAACTTCTCATAAATACACGATATACAATCAGATTGCATAGTGTTTGGCCATCATACAAGTATATAGGAGGGAGTGGACATAAACACTCAGCTGTCAGGCCCCATTCACATCTCTGCATAGCGGGAACTCGCATTCCCACATGCATGGTTGGCTTTTTTTGGGGGGGGGGGCTTTTTGGATTTTCACCCATCACACATAGGGCAGCCCATCTGCCTGAATGGTTTGCCCTACACAAACTTCAGAATTATTATTATTTATTTTTTTAGAGCAGAGCGTGGGGCTTTTTTTGCTGTAATTTTTGGTGCAGCGCATTTCTGCAAGGAAATGCCCAGATGGGAATGGAGCCTCATTGTTCCTTTGTAAATGTACCAATTTCACTTTCAGGCCCCATTCACATCTAGCATAGTGGGAGCGCACATTTTGTATCTTGTTTTTCCCGGTGACGTGCATAGGCAGCCTGTTGATTTCAGTTGGCCTCAGTACATGTGGCTTATGGGACATTTTGGCGTTTTGTGGGTTGCGTGTTTTTTACTGTGCATTTTGCTGCATTCGTCACTCATTTTTTCACATGGCAAAATGTGTTTGCTTCTGTGTTTGGTGTGCTGTTAACAATTAATGGCACTGAAAGCGCAACTAGTAATTTTAGGTATATAAAGGTGGCCATACACTATACAATCTGATTGTACAAACTCCTTTAGATTTACCAAATTTTTATAATAGGAGGAAACCCCTATCTAGCCAATGACTCTATCCAATCAGGCAGGCCGTTGTACTACATAGTTGATGGTAGATCTAAAGGATCTTGTATGGTGAACTTTACAGAACCCAGGACACTCTTCTCCTGTTTTCAATACTGCAGCTCTATCCACATAGGCTGTTATCTCATCTCTCATCTTCTGCACACTTCAAAATGCCAAATGAAAGGGCTATGCAAGATTAAAGTTAAAAGGATAAGTTTTTATCTTTGTTCACCTTTTTTTCCCTTTCTCAATTCCAGCTCCCCTATGTACCAGTCAATATACCATTAATGTGCTACTTTTGCAAAAATATCAAAGCTTTCCATTAATTCTACAGACACTTCACTGTCTCCATGGATGTTTGTATAATCATATTGTATAGTGTATGGCCATCTTTATACACCTAAAATTACTAGTTGTATCTTCAGTGCTATTAGCGGCACACCAAACGCAGAAGCAAACACCCATTTTGCCACATGAAAAAATGAGTGGCAAATGCAGCAAAATGCACAGTAAAAAACACAGGCTGCCTTATACGTGTCACAGGAAAAACGAGACCCAAAATGTTCGCTCCCGCTATGCTAGATGGGAATGGGGCTGAAAGTGTAATTGGTGTGTTTTACACGAGAACAATGAGGCTCCATTCACATCTGTGCGTTTCCTTGCATGTCATAAATAAGCTGCACCAAAAATTGCAGTAAAAACGCAGCAAACTCCGATCTAAAAAAAAAAAAGTTCTTAAGCTTCTATGGGGCGATTGTTGTGTGTAGGGCAACCCATTCAGGTGGATGGGCTGCCCAATGTGCGATGAGTTAAAATGCTCCGCTATGCAGAGATGTGAACCGGGCTTGACAGCTGAGTGTTTGTCCACTCCTTCCTTTGTACATGCATAAAGATGGCCATACACTAAGCAATCTGATTGTATGTTATGTGTTTAGTGAAAGGGGTGATCACTGATTGATTTGCATTTCATTTAAAAAATGTGCAGCTGGGAATGGGTGGGTAGGTAGGAGGGTGGATGATGCAGGGTGTGTGCTAGTGAGGTCAGCTGGTCAACTCCTTCCTGTGTCATGACCTATAGTCTGACCAGGTAGTACTAATAGATATGTTTGGAAACCTGGATGAGGTCAAGTAAAGCAAGTGTCTGTAGATCTAATGGATAGCTTTGATATTTTTGCAAAAATATACATGAATGCTATATTGGTACATAGGGGAGCTGGAATTTAGAAAAAAAAAGGTGAACTTATCCTTTCAACTTCCAGTTTTTTTATTTTATTTATTTTTTGTATTGTCAAAGCTTAATTGAACAAGATGAAATTAGAAGCGGATTGGCCACCATGTACAGCTGCACCAGAATTGGCGCTCTCTCCAGTTTTGTTAAATTACCCCCCATTGTGTTCAGAATTTAGTTTTTGATCTCTGCATCTGCTCCAAGGTGCTTCTAGTATGTAGACTAGTTGTATTCCAAGTAGGTTACCACCTCTGTGAAAAAATGCAGGGATACCTTATGCAGAAGGCCTCTTTCATGGTAATCCTGTCATGCACAGTGCTTGATCTATTCATTTAAGCAAAAGTGCACTGTTTGTATGTTGCAGGTAAATGAAACGTTTTGTTTCTGCCATTCAAGAAACCCTCTCATTACCATCCTGGTCCCGGGGTAGTTACTGGAGAGAATGGAATGGTTATCTGCTGCACTTGGTTAGCTTCTCTTGGTTAGAGAACAAAATGACCTTAAGCCTAGGTTCACATTGAAACGATTTGGCATGCGCTTTGACCTGTCAAATCACATGCCAAATCGGCGTGCCGTCCGAACCGGTGCGACATTGCATTTGCAGCACCGCACCGATTTCCCAAAAGTAGTTCTTGTACTGCTTTTGGCAACTTCAGGGTGTGATTTCCATAGACATCTGTGCAGGAACCCACACAGATGTCTCTGAAATTGCCCCCGAAGTCGGAACTGACATGCAGGAATAAAATGATGCGAGTTCTGCTGAACGTACATCGTTTCATTCCCGCGGTCAGTGTGAACCAGGGCTTATGCACAGTCAGTGATTGCCTGAGGCTAATTAAATGCACAGTTCATTAAAGTGGTTCTAAAGTCAAAGGGTTTTTACCTTAATGCATTACCTGCATTAAAGTAATGCACATACAGTATCACAAAAGTGAGTACGCCCCTCACATTTTTGTTAATATTTTATTCTATCTTTTCATGTTACAACACTGAAGAAATGACACTTTGCTACAATGTAAATTAGTGAGTGTACAGCTTGTATAGCAGTGTAAATTTGCTGTACCCTCAAAATAACTCAACACACAGCCATTAATGTTTAAACCTCTGGCAACAAAAGTGAGTACACCCCTAAGTGAAAATGTCAATATTGGGCCCAAAGTGTCAATATTTTGTGTGGCCACCATTATTTTCCAGCACTGCCTTAACCCTCTTGGGCATGGAGTTCACCAAAGCTTCACATGTTGCCAATGGAGTCGTCTTCTACTCCTCCATGACGACATCATGGAGCTGGTGCATGTTGGAGACCTTGTGCCCCTCCACCTTCCGTTTGAGGATGCCCCACAGATGATCAATAGGGTTTAGTTCTGGAGACATGCTTGGCCAGTTCATCACCTTTACCCTCAGCTTCTTTAGCAAGGCAGTGGTCGTCTTGGAGGTGTGTTTGGGGTCGTTATGTTGGAATACTGCCCTGTGGCCCAGTCTCTGAAGAGAGGGGATCATGCTCTGCTTCAGTATGTCACAGTACATGTTGGCATTCATGGTTCCCTCAATGAACTGTAGCTCCCCAGAGACCATGACACTCCCATCACCATGCTTGACTGTAGGCAAGACACACTTGCCTTTGTGCTCCTCATCTGGTTGCTGCCACACATGCTTGACATTATCTGAACCAAATAAGTTTATCTTGGTCTCCTCAGACCACAGGGCATGGTTCCAGTAATCCATGTCCTTACTCTGCTTGTCTTCAGCAACTTTGCTGGCTTTCTTGTGCATCATCTTTAAAAGAGACTTCCTTGTGAGACGACAGCCATGCAGACCAATTTGATGCAGTGTGCGGCGTATGGTCTGACAGTCTGACCTCTTCAACCTCTGCAGCAGTGCTGGCCGCACTCATACATCTATTTCCCAAAGATAACCTCTGGATATGACGTTGAGCATGTGCACTCAACTTCTTTGGTCGACCATGGCGAGACCTGCTCTGAGTGGAACCTGTTCTCTTAAACCGCTGTATGGTCTTTGCCAAGACCCTGAAACTGAGCTGCAGCAAGGTGGCCATCTTCTTGTAGCTTAGGCCACCTTTATATAGAGCAGAAATTATTTTTTTCAGATCCTCAGAGTTCTTTGCCATGAGGTGCCATGTTGAACTTCCAGTGACCAGTATGAGAGAGTGAGAGCGATAACGGCAAATTTAACACGCCTGCTTCCCATTCACACCTGAGTCCTTGTAACACTAACGAGTCACATGACACCGGGGAGGAAAAATGGCTAATTGGGCCCAATTTGGACACTTTCACTTAAGGGTGTACTCACTTTTGTTGCCAGCGGTTTAGACATTAAAGCGGAGTTCCACCCAAAACCAAAAGCGGAACTTCTGGTTGAATTCCTCCCCCCTCAGGTGTCACATTTGGCACCTTTGGGGGGGGGGGGGGGAGACACACCTATCTTTGGACAGGTGTCCCTTTCCACACTTCCGGGAGCTCGGGCCGACATTTGCGGCCGTCAGCAGCAGCGGCTCGCATGCTCAGTAAGGGACCCTTACTCTCGATGGCGGCGGCAGCACTTGTCCACCGATCCGAACAACGGTGGGCGGTGCTGACCTTGCTGGACTCCAGGACAGGTAAGTGTCCTAAAGTAAAGCAGCTACTGTATGTTTGACTGCTGGCTTTTCATTTTTAAAGGGGCGGCGGCGGGTGGCGAACCTCCTCTTTAATGATTGTGTGAGTTATTTTGAGGGGACAGCAAATGTATGCTGCTACAGTGTAAAGTAGTGAGTGTACAGCTTGTATAACAAAGTGTCATTTCTTCAGTGTTGTCACATGAAAAGATGTATTTAGAAAAATGTGAGGAGTGTACTCACTTTTGTGAGATACTGTATATACCCAGTGAAGTGACTGTGTTCAGGTGTTCTAAAACAAATCCTCCACATACGCTGTACCTGTTTATCTGCAGTCTTCTCTACATCCATTCAAAGTGCTGATCTATCAAGCTTGTCTGAGTTTGGATAAAAAGGGGGCGGGGAACTTAAGTTACAATCCGCTGAGCTCAGTGATGGGAGCTTTGACAGCGTATTGGGGTGTGTGTGCCTTCCCTCCTCCACATGATACACTGGAACAGCGCTGAAGCTGTCAATCAGCTGGAGGTCCCTCCCCTGTCACCATTTTTCTCTTGGTGTGAGAAGTGATTCCTGCTGAAAGCAGAGGTAAGAAGCGGCAGACAGAAATGTCTCAATCCAGAGCAATATGTGGCAAGTACACACTATAGAGCAGGGGTGTCAAACTCCATTTCATCGAGGGCCGCATTAGCCATATGGTTGCCCCAAAAGGGCCGGTTGTATCTGGGGTGTGATACGTAAAAAGTGCTGGGTACAAGAGTACGTTATGTACAGAGTGCAGAACCGAGGTTTATGCTATGTACAGAGTGCAGGGTTCAGGAGTGTGTTACATACAAAGCTCAGGGGTATGCTGTGTACAGAATGCAGGGTTTAGGGGTGCGCTATACACAATGTGCAACACCAACCCCCTCACTGAGGCATCCTTGCATCTCTCTCCTACCTTGCCTAGCTCTACTACCTCCCTTTGTAGGCGGCTTTGTCTCACCTTGCAGGGAGCAAAAGCGGAGGGTGAAAGTTGGAGGTGGCAAAATGGAGTTCTTCCACATTCCGGCTGCAAAACTGGGTGCGAGGGCCACATGACAAGGCCTGGAGGGCCGCATTCGGCCCGCGGGCCTTGTGTTTGACATATGTGCTATAGAGGGATATGTTTTTGTTCATATTTCATGTCTGAGGTTTACAATCCCTTTACGTTTTTACTGGTGTTTTGAGATACTTGTCTTGAAAAGAAAAGTGCTGCGAAATATGAAGTGACATCAGTATTCTAAATGATCCAGGCGGTGTAAGGCTAGGTTCTCATTAGTCCGAGAATCTGACCGACATTAGAAGCACAAGTCGCATTACAGCAGAAAATCAATAATTCCCTATGAGAGCCATCTTAACTGGTCCAATACAAGTCAGACCGACTTTGAAAAAGGTTCCTGTAATACTTTTGTCCAACTTTGATCCTACTTCAGCCCATTGAATATCATTGAAATTGGATCAAAGTCGGGTCACGGTTATAACTGATCCGACTTTGGCATGCGACTTGTGCCCCCCCTCAAGGTCCATACTAGACCCTTATCGGAGCATGCAGCCTGGCAGGCCCGGAAAGGGGGTGGGGATGAGCAAGCACCTCCCTCCTGGACCATACCAGGCCGTCTGCCCTCAACATGAGGAGTATGAGTGCTTTGGGGCAGGGGGGCCTCTGCGCCCCCCACCCCAAAGCACCTTATCCTATATTGATGAGGACAAGGACCTCTTCCTGGCAACCCTTGCCGGTGGTTGTCTGTCTGGGTCTGCGGGCGGGGGGCTTATCGGAATCTGGAAGCCCTCTTTAACAAGGGGGCCCCCAGATCCCAGCCCCCCACCCTATGTGAATGAGTAGGGGGTACCCCTACTCATTCACCCAAAAAAAAGTGTAAAAAAAATTTAATTGGCTCCGGCGTCTTCTCCCCTCTCCGGCGTGGGAAGGGTTGTCGGGAAGAGGCCCTTGTCCTCAAAAACATGGCGACAAGGTGCTATGGGGTGGGAGGCGCAGAGCCCCCCCCCCTGCCCCAAAGCACCCATACCCCCCATGTTGAGGGCATGCGGCCTGGTATGGTCCGGGGGGTGGGGGGGCATCCCTCGCTCATCCCCACCCCATTTCCTGGCCTGCCAGGCTTCGTGCTCGGATAAGGGTCTGGTATAGATGGGGGGGGGCCCACGCCGTTTTTTGGTGTGGGGGGGTTCCCCTTAAAATCAATACTAGGCAGAAGGGCCTGGTATGCTCTTGGAGGGCAACCCCATGCCTTTTTTTTTTTTAATTTGGCAGGGAATGCCTGGTATTGTCGGGTTCAAAGTCTGATCCCGTTCACAGAAGTCTGACCGATGTAGGATACATGCCGCAGAGCAAAGTAGGATCAAAGTTGGACCGAATTTATGTCTGGTAGTGTGAACCTAGCCTCAAGGCTTATCAGAATGTAGAGGAAGAAATGTGAACCATCTGTGCGGTTAAAGTGGTGATTCCCCTTTAAATGCTGTAGGCCTGGCTTCTCTTCTCTGTACAATGTGGAAGACCTTTTTAGAAGGAAATCCTAGATAATAGTTTGTATTACACTCTAACCAGTTTTTCTGCCATGGATTATTGTTAAAGCTGGCCGCTCAGTAGGTTGAACGTTGGGAGTAAAATCATGTACTGTATTAAGATTCATAGCTGTTATTGTGTGGACCTACCAGGAATATCTGCAGAGTATAAAATTATGAACTGATAATGCTTAAGGTTCACGGTAGAGAAAAACGACATTACTTATTTTATCCTTATTAGTACCATTTTTTTAGTATGGTTTGGAGCTTAACTTGAGTGTCTTTATCTGGTCAGTGTGCACAACGAGGGACGTAGCATCCACGATTGCTGGCTGAATGGGACTACACCTCTGGGTACAAAGCAATCTCTTTAGCAGCAGTGCGGGAGGATGGGGGAGGAGAGGAGTGACTGTGACGAAATCACTATATCCTTGGCAACTGCTACAGGATAAAGGCTGAATGCATGATCTGTTCTACTGTGCCTCTCTGCATTCATTTGTATTTTTCCCTTCCATGTGACTGATACTTTAGGCATTTAACCCACATCCCTCAACCTATATTACAATAGATTTAAGCACAGAACCATTCTTTTAATATGTGGCTCTTTATGTATTTTTAAGAAATAAAAAATGTAACAAATATAGGTTTAACTAATTAAATACATGCAAACATTTGTTGGTACCCTTCCAGCTCAATGAAGGCATGCTTCATTCTGAAAAGTGATGACCTTTTAAAAGCAGTTGTCTCCTGTATACCTGCATCCTGTGGTATGAGAGCAATGGCTCATGCGCACGACTGCCTGGGACCATACAATGTTCTGTTCGTGTGTATTTCCCACCTTGGAACCACTGGTGGTATGTATAGACATGGATGGCTGGCTGTATGTGGGTATATGGGGGTACTTCTGTACCTGCTGCGTACATTGTGTAAAACTCAGAATGCAGACTTAAGCCTCGTACACACGGGACGACGATAGTACGTAGGATCGTCGCAAATCATATGTTGGCTGTTGTATCTAGCATACTGACTGCACTACACGATTGTACGACCGCAGAAGAATGTTCAGGTGCATGTAATTAGCATCCGTCCGTTCCTGACTTCTGAGCATGCGTATTTAGCACAATACAACTTGTTCCAACTGCTCTGTGCACACGATACAATGGTCATATGAGAGCTTGTTGGTACGACCAAGTTTTCTAGTCTGCTCATACAACTCCCCTTGTACGACCGTCGTATGTTCAGCTGTTCAAATCGCGCATACAAATGATCGATTACATATACGGCTGTCATTAGTACGACTTGTTGTATACGACCGTCGAACCGTGTGTACGAGGCTTAAGACACTTGAAAATCTGTAAAGTAATTTGGATTTTGTTTTGTTAAAGCTGAACTCCAGCTAAAACGTTTAAAATAACTTTGCAAGTAATACTAGAAATTTAAAAAAAAAGAAAAAAAAAAGCTTTTGCTGCAATACTTGCTTTCAGTCCGAAGCTGTACCCCGTACTACTGTGGGAGGGCTGATTGTTTATTTTTTTTCCCCCCTAGACGTTAACTTTAAAGTGTATCTAAACCCAAAAACAAGACGTAATATTTTGCAGTCTACCAGTCTTTAGATGTGGGGCTACATTAGGTGTTTTATAAATACAAAGAATCCTGCGCGAGGACTTTTAGGTGTATACAAGACTGCAGCCTTCCTATATCTTCCTACTAAAGGAAGTAATAAATAAATCTGATAAAATGTTAGGACTGGCGCTGTCTTTCGACCCACAAAGTGCTTATGCTATAAATGAATAAATAGTATGTGCAGAAAAGTGCTAATCAGTGCAAACAAGCATGAATTCCATAAATATTGAAATAAATAAAGTATTAATTCCAGTGTGTACCCAATTATGATTTTGCAATTAGAATACCAAACTTTTAAAGTAAAATAAATTGTGAATAAATCCGAAAAAATTATGAGTAAAGTGGATATCAAGCAAAAAAGTGGATGTCAAGAAGAAAAATAAATTACATTAAAAACTCCAATTATAAGTACTAGTAAATATGAGAATGCAAATAAATAAGTCCAGGTGTATTACAGGAGCTACAATTCCGTCCTTATTCCTCTGAGGTGTATAAATTAATAAAGTGGATGTAAAGTGATATAAGTGCCGGAATGGTTTCTAAACCGTAACCCTGCTTCTATCATAACAGATAAAAGCGGGCGGGTTTTAGGTTTCAAATGTTCATAAAAGCATAAAGTGAATGTAACGAGGATATATGCGAGTAAAGTGGATGTCAAGTCCCACAGGTACTGTTTGAACTAATACTTGTAAACTTTGGATTTTGGGCGGGCGAAAATAGACAATACTATCTTCGTCCCAATGCCAAATCTTTGGTAAGGCCGTGAATATAGTGAAATGTAGGTGAAATAATTAAATATGTGGAGTCTCCTTATTCCTGCCTTAACATCGAGGACATTATGTGGACCTGAATAAATAAACGTAAGAGTATAAATGATCATGAATATTAACCTCAAAAATTACATTAAATAAAAAGAAGAACTGTAGGTGAAAAAACGAACTATAGGTGAAATGAGTATTAAAAAAGCCTAAATAAGTGTTAA
>BLSH010207550.1:81065-98071 GCA_018402905.1 Glandirana rugosa | reverse complement strand
GAATAAGACCTGGGACTATAAATTCTAGTGGTGTTTTTGTAATGTTGGACTGACATGTCAGAGGAAGTTCCGTCAGTTTGTCGTACTTACTTTCTTTTACATATAAGTTACTCGGATCAAATGTGGTAACGTCCCTAAGGACACGTAAATTTTTGTTTTTAACGTCGTACGAAGGAAACAATGGGGTGTCCTGTTCGTACAAGGGTACTCTATTGGTTCGTTTTTGTTTGTGGATTACATCTAGACTATTTTACAATCCTGACCGCGACAGAAAGCTGGGTGTTTCACGAATACGATATTTACTTATTTATCATACACGTCTTTTCACGATTAGTCACGTTTGTTCGTACTTAAGGTATTTATAACTTTATTTATTTCATAATTAAGGTCACACATGGGTTAATACTAAAACGTTAATCTTATGGTTTGAAAATTTCATTTTATTTAACATTCATGCTTGTTTGCACTGATTAGCACTTTTCTGCACATACTATTTATTCATTTATAGCATAAGCACTTTGTGGGTCGAAAGACAGCGCCAGTCCTAACATTTTATCAGATCTACATTAGGTGTTTGTTTTTGCTTGGTTATCTCATGGGAACATGCTTGTCCTGTGGGGTAACAAAGGAAGCATGCTGCAATTTTTGTTTTTAAATGCACAGGAATCCCTGCAATGGTGTAAACTAGGCTCATTGAATATACATTTTCTTTCATTCATGCTGTTTGACTGCCTTGAAGGAGACTGTACAGTCAGGTTGTAATGTTTTTGTGGTGATCTTAAATATCAGGGTCCAGAATAAGAATTTTTTTGACATAAGGAATAAAGCAGTTTATAGCCAGTACGTTCTTTAAAACACCTGTTTCAGAAAGTAAAAATGTACCAACAACGTTTTGTACGTTAACATTACCCTTCCTCAAGAATCACCTGGCACATAGGAATTGGCTAAAATAGTATTCAACTTTAAAGTAATTGATATTGCATGACTCTGTCAATCTCCTTTAAAACTATTCTTAGTTGTAGAAGAGGGCAGAACAGTTGTATGGAAAGGTGTTTTCTTAGTCACTTGCATCTAATGTTGACCTTCTGTATTGTGCTGAAGTCCTTATTAAAAGCAGATAAGAGCATGACCTTGTTGCTGGCACTTAAAAGCTGTTTCCAATGATAAACTGAGCTGTATTCATCTAGATACTATGCTAGGATGACTATAGCTTCTACACAAACTACACTGTAAAAGGAAGATGCTTATACTTGCCTATTCTCATGGAGCTCGGCTAGATCAATGGTTCTCAACCCTGTCCTCAGGTACCCCCCAAGAGGCCATGTTTGCAGGTTTTCCTTTATCTTGCAGAAGTGCTTTAAATCGGGCAATGGCTTGGTATCTTGGACAGCTATTTTATATAAGAAATTTCCAAAACATGGCCTGTTGGAGGTACTTGAGGACAGGGTTGAGAACCACTGGGCTGGATCAGATGATCTCCCCAGTAGACCGCTTCAGGAAAGAGCGAAGATTGCCGATAATGGATGGAATTCTTGGATGCTGATGTCATCCGTAGGCTTGCTATGGGGCATCCGTTGTCGGCTGTCCCTCCTCTTCCCTGAAGCTGCCACTGGGAGCCAATCACTTGACTGGACCCTAGCTCCCTGAGAATAGGTAAGCGTATAAGCATCTTCTATCTACAGGGTAGTTAGCATAGGTGTTAGGGGGTGGGATTGTGCTTTAGTGAGGTCTCAACCTCAACATGTTTTTTATTTTATTTATTTATTTTTTGTCATATTCTATTTAACTGGGTGGGTGTCTGGACAGCTACCTCCCAGTGTTAATGTTGTTTTTGACGTTTCATATTCAGTTTATAGCTCAATGTTTGTCTTCTCTACGTGTGTGTTTGCCCATGTGTTCACCTGTGGCCTTATGGAATATCTCCCCCCAGATTTATTTGCCAATTATGTTACATGCACAGAGCATGTGAGGATTGTTTGCTACTCTGCCAAGTGATCATTTACTCTTAGGGCCGGTTCACACCTAGGTGACTTGCTATCCGACATGTCACCTCAAATCACTTGACATCAGAAATCCCATTGAAATGAATGGGAGTCGTCTTAATATGCACTACTCAAGTTGCTCCGACTTCAGAGCGACTTCTGAAAAGGTTCCTGCACTACTTCAAGGCCGCTTCTAGGCGATTTGAGCACATATAATTCAATAGAAGTCGCTTCAAAGTCGGATCGCCCTCTATAAAGAAGCGACTTTACAGGAAAAAGACCTTTTTTTTTTTTTAAGGCAACCCCCTCTTCTGATTGCCCACAGGCAAAGTCGCATTGTAAGTCGCACTGAAGTCTCCTTGAAGTTGCGTTCAAATCGCATAACAATGTCCCCTCTGAAGTCGCCTAGGTGTGAACTGGCCCTAACTTTGCTCTTTTCAAAAAAAAAAAAAAGTGATTGGAACAGAACAGGATGGGAGCAATTTTAAGCTTAGAGCTGGGAATTCAACTTCAAATGTTTTTTCTTCTCATACTTTCCATATTGTTGTAATTGTTACATTTCACCCATTTCAGAAATTCTGCACATCCTCTGACATTGATACATTTTGAGCAAATGATAAGCTTGTTAAAGGGGTTGTAAAGGTTATTTTTTTTTTTTGAATAACAAACCTTTTATACTTGCCGCCTCTGTGCAGCAGTTTTGCACAGAGTGGCCCCGATCCTCCTCTTCTGGGGTCCCTCAGCGGCGCTCCTGGCTCCTCCCCGCATCAAGTGCCCCGGCTGTGTGGGCGCCCTCCCGTGTCCTGCTGTTGTGTCCATTGACAAATGGCTGCACTGCTATCAATTTATCTTATTAGGACACAAGACACTGGCTGGAGCTGGTGTGCTTTCCCGGCGCTGGAAAGACCGGGTTCAGGTAAGTATTAGGGGGCTCTGGGGGGCTGCTGCATCGCAGGAGGTTTTTCACCTAGAATGCATTAAGGTGAAAAACCTTGAGACCTTTACAACCCCTTTTAAAACCATCATATATGTTACAAAAGCATTTTTTTTACCTTTGCATATTTGTGAATTGTGGGGCAAGAAGGATTTGGAGTCTGCATTTTTTGCCAAATAACACTGTGATCGGTGCTTTACCAACCCAGTCACTGTGTATAGGATGGAGTCCTTTCACACTGGCTTTCTGATCAGGCCCTCATGTGAAGTGTTTCAGACGGACCTGATTGGATGCTGCATGCAAGTTTGTAGCAGGTGGATGTAAACGGACATGTCTGTTTACATCTGCCCACCTCAGAGTCCCTCCAGGTTAATTTAGGCTCCATTCACACTTGCACGTCTCCAAAGTTGCGCTGACTTTGGGGGGGTTGCAACTTTGGGAAGGTCTTTGGTTTTGACCAGTGATAATGGACAACTGTTGCACACAAGTTGCATTGTATGACTTTCATGCAACTGCGAGGGTTAATATTGAAGTTTATGGCCCTCAAGTTGCATGAAAGTCGGACTAAAGTAGCGCATGAACTACTTTGAAGTTGCTGCAACTTTAAGTCACATTTATAGGAATGGTTGATCATTGGAAAACATGACGAACGACTTGTCATGTAACTTTGATGTCCAAAGATGCATGACAAGTCACACAAGCGTGAATGCAGCCTAAAGGGAATGGAAGGTAAACTGACGCAAGTCTGTTTTTATTTGCCTGCCCATGGATCCAATACAGATCCTCTATCAAAATGCAAGGAAAAAAATCTGTCTTTTTTTTTTGCCCAAATTCAGCACCGGATTTGTTCATGGATTCTCTGCTGAACAGAGTGGACAAAGCTCATGTGAAAGCACCCTCAGGCCAGGACAGAAATATTCAAAGCATAAAGAAATTCATTGTCACCTGCTTTTAACACTTCCCAAAACCGAATTCCTTTCCTAATCAAGTTATGTAGGTTTTTATTTGTCAGTGGGGGGAGGTCTCCTAAATGGTGCAAACAGAATCTAGGTCAGCTGTACATGGTGGCCAATCAGCTTCTAACTTCAGCTTGTTCAATTAAGCTTTGATATCAAGCCCACGTTCATATTGGGCCAATTTGGCAAGCAATGTGACAAGTCAGATCGGCGGCTATTGCCTGCAAAAGCACCATCACAATCAGTGCGGCGACTTCGGGGGCGATTTAATTAGACATCTGCATGAACCCGCATAGATGTCTGTCAATTCGCCCCAAAGTCGGACTGCATTGCCGATTTGAAATTGTATGAGTTCAGCTGAACTGTCACAATTTCAAACCTGCATTTCATTGCAAGTTTGGGGGCAATTTGAAAGATATCTGTTCAGGTTCATGCACAGAAGTCTATTCAAATCCCCCCCGAAGTCGCCAAAAGTGGCGCAGGAACTACTTGTGGAAATTGGTGCGGCTCCGCTGCAAAGTTGTACGGTTGCTGGCAATGGGCTGTGAACGGTGGCTAAGGCTAGGTTTGCATGTATGGGTGCCGGAATCACATTGATTTTCCCCACCCGCAGAGTATGCGCTGCTGTGAGACCGCACGGGGCTCCCATTCATTCTGAATAGCACCCCCACACATGTAAAATTGCAGCAGGTGTGTAGGAACCACAGGGCGTTTTCCCCTGCATGCCACGTTTTGAAAATGTGCATGCGCCTTTTTCTGCGAGAAACACAGGTACGGGCGCCCATTGAAATGAATAAGCTGCCGTGCCTGTGCAAATGTGGCCTATAGAAACGCATAGATGTGAAGCAAGGGTTAAACCTAGAAGCTGATTTACTATGCACAGCTGCACCAGTTTTAGTAAATCTCCCCAAATGTTTATTGTTCCTGGAACTTTAGATTAAACCTAGACATGGATCTGGGACTCCACATATTCGACCTTTTATTGCTACAGTATCTGGGGAGAGACAAGGTCGTGCCAAATTCTTTCATCTCCCGCTTTTCACAACGCTCTAACGCACTTCTGTGAACTAGAACTTGCTGTATTGCCTCTTACCAGCAATTTAACTGAGAAACTGTAATGCAATTTTTTTAAAAGCTACATTATATTTTTAGATAAAAAAATTATCCGGTTTATAAGTTTCCTGTTAAAAGACATAACTGTTAATGACCAAAGTAAATCCTTGGGTAAAATACCGCCTTTAACTGTGCGGTTTGCTTGGTCTTCTTGCCTTCGGTGCTGTATCAGGCCTTCCAAGCAGAACATTGCGGCTTGTTCTGTGCAGTCTTGTTTCCTGCTTGTGATTTGTGCCGGAACAAGAGCTCAGCAATTGTGTGGGCTGAATAATCAATGTTGGAGTCCCTGTGTCAGGAAGAGAAATAACTGATTCACAAGGCGGGGAACCAAAGCACTTGCATGGGATGGCTGACTGCTTTTATGGTACCTTCTGTATAATAACCGATATAACAGATCTTTGATATAAGCTCATGGGGTTAAAGTAGCCACTACCCCCCCAATTGTTTACATTGCAGTCTGTTGTACAATATTTATTTTTGCTGTTCCTTGTTCAACCTTCTTGGCCGATTTTTACATTTCATGGAGTATTTTTTTTTTATTATGGGAAATGCGGATAAATATTCTACCTTTTTTATGTGTTAAAGCTCAACTCGGGGCACATATAAAAAAAAAACACATTTTAAAGTAGAAGGAAAGGCATTATCGCCCACTGTTTTAAATGTTGCCTCCACACTGCTTTTAATTTCCTACATATGGTTACTAATCTAATCGTAAATATTTTATTAAGCACTTTTTCCAAGTGTGCAAGTTGACAGCAAAGCTCCGGGCAAGTATGTCTATCATTGTGGCTGGTGGGTGCAAACTTCTTGAGGGCTAACAATACCTTAGAGCAGGGGTAGGCAACCTTAAATAGGTGGAGATCTACCTGAACAACATGGGAGAAGTCGAAGATCACCAGGTACAGTGTCACCTCCCCACACTTGATTTACTACTGTGTCGCAATCGCGTGTATTGCACGGCAATCATGGGTTTAAATCGGCTTCATACTGATCCTGGCATTACTCTGGAGACCGCTACCTGGGATAAGAGATGGAAAACAGTTGATATCACTTTGCCTGGGACAGGAGCCAGCACTACAGAGGAGACATTGGCTTTTGTGGCTCTTGCTCCCTACTACAGCACCAGCTTTACAAGTAGTCCCTTTGCATTGCACTCTGTTTGATGCTCTGAGATGGCGGGTCAGCAAGATCAGACTGTGATCTACCAGTCACCTGGCTGCGATCTACTGGTTGCTGACCCCTGCCTTAGCGTTATGAACACCAGTGGGATGACATCACTGCTCTAAGGGTTCAGCATCATTGTCTTCCCTCCACATGCATACACAATCTCTTGAGCTTTGTGGTCACATGGAAATTCTGTAGAGTTTTTCCTAAAGTTGTGGTACAGCAAGAGAACACTGTCACCATAGGACTGGAAATGTTATTGAAAACCTCACCAGTTAAAAATGAACAAAATAACACCTGAGTAAAAAAACCAAAACACACCACATCTAAGGACTGGTGAGCTTCAATATATTAACATTTATGTTCTTGTGGTGTTGTATGCTTTAATGGAAATACGTCTACCTGGAATAATTTGTTTATTTATTTTTTAGAATTTTAGTTATAATTCTCGACAAGAGCCTTCTTAATTAGATGGCAGCGATACACCGATCAGCCATACCAATATGACCACCCACCATAACCCATCAAGGCTTGGACTCCACTAGACTTCTGAAGGTATGCTGTGATACCTGGCACCAAGCTGTCAATAACAGATCCTTTGAATCCTGTAGGTTGCAAGGTGGGGCCTCCATGGATTGGACTTGTTGTTTTCAGCACATCCCACAGATGCTCAGTTGGATTGAGATCTGGAGAATTTGGAGGCCAAATCAACACCTCAAACTTGTGTTCCTGAATTAATTCTTGAATTCATCAGACCAGGACACCTCCTTCCATTGCTCCGTGGTCCAGTTCTGATGCTCATGTGCCCATTGTAAGAGCTTTTGGCTGTGGACGCGGGTCAGCATGGGCACCCTGACCTGTCTGCGGCTATACAGCCCCATACACAACAAACTGATGCACTGTGTGTTTGGACACCTTTCTATTGGAACCAGCATTAACCTTTTCAGCAATTTGAGCTACAGTAGCTCATCTATTGGATCAGGCTACATGAGCCAGCCTTCCCTCCACATGTTCATCAATGAGCCTTGGCCGTCCTTGACCCTGTCATCGGTTTTCCTTCCTTGGACCACTTTTGGTAGATCCTGACCCCTGCAGACCAGAAACATCCCACAAAAGCTGCAGATTTGGAAGTATTCTGACCTAGTCTTCTAGCCATTACAATTTGGCCCTTGTCAAAGTCATGGAAATCTTTATGCTCGCCCATATGCAGCAGGAAAAATAGATATGGAACGTGTCACCATTTTTCTGGGTAAATGTATTTCTAAAGGTGCTATTGACATTACATTTTCACCACATGTCAATAACAACCCATGCAATCCATACCTACAAAGAAACCAATACAAATAAGTTCAGAAATGAAGTTACGTGTAATAAAATGGAATGACAAAGGGAAAAAGTATTCAACATGCTAATTGAAATGTATTTAATACTTCATACAAAATCTTTTGTTGGTAATGACTGCTTGAAGATGTCTCCTGTGTGGAAAAACTAGTTACAAGCATTGCTCTGGTGTGATTTTGGCCCATTCTTCCACAGTCTTCAAATCTTGAAGGTTCTGTGGGCCTCTTTAATGAACACTGATCTTTAGTTCTTTTTCCATAGATTTGCTATTGGATTCAAGTCAGGTGATTGACTGGGTCATTCTAGAAGCTTTGTCTTCTTTCTTTGAAAGTTTCCTTGGCTTTGTGTTTGGAATCATTATCTTACTGAAATGTCCACCCTTGTTTCATCTTCATCCTGCTAGATGGCAGCAGATTTTTTTCAAGAATGTCTTGGTACATTTTTCCATTCATCCTTCCTTCAATGATGTGAAGTAAAACCATCCCACACCATGATCCCACCTACCAACTTAACTGTTGGTATAGGGGTGTTTTTGGGGTGATGTGCAGTGCAATTTGACCTTCAAACATGGTGTGTATTATAGCATCAAGAGTTCAATTTTGGTCTCATCTGACCTGGACATATTCTTCTAGTATTTCACAGGCTTGTCTAAATGTTGTGCAGCAAACTTTAAACAAGCTTCAACATGTTTTTTCTTCAGCAATGGGGTTTTGTGTGGTGAGCATGCATACAGGCCATGGCAGTTGAGTGCATTACTTATTGCTTTCTTTGAAACCATTTACCTGCTAATTCCAGGTCTTTCTGAATATCTCCACGTGGTCCTTGGCTTTTGGCCAACTCTTCTGATAATTCTTTTCATTTCTCTGTCAGAAATCTTGCCAGGAGTACCTGGTGGTGGCTGATTTCTGGTGAAATTACATTCTTTACACTTCCAAATTATGGCCCCAACAGTTCTCGCGAACATTCATAAGTTAACAAATCCTTTTGTAACAATGGCATCAGTATATTGTGTAACAATAAGGTTGCAAAGTCTTGAGAGAGCCCTTTGCTTTTACCCATCATAAGATGTTTCTTGTGTGACACCTTGGTAATGAGACAACTCTTTATAGGTCATCCGTTGAGGCTGAACCAGCTGATATTAAAGTGGAGTTCCACCCAAAAGTGGAACTTGCGCTTTAAGGGGAGGGAACACCTGACATGCCACAATTGGCATGTCATTTTTTTTTGGTGGGGGGGGGGGGGGCCAGCTGGGACCCTGGGTCCCAGTTGCACTTCCTGTCCTGGTGCTGCAGAACAGGAAGGAAGTCCTCCTTCTCTCTCCCACCCGGCGATCTTCTGGGACACGTTGCAGGTACCAGAAGATACGCCTGCCATTCACGAAGCGCATGCGCAGTGCGCGCCAGGTACCCACACTTGTAATGCCGACGCCACCAAGGGGAGTAGGAGAGGAGCGAGCCTTCGGGAGGCCGCATCGCTGGAGCCTGGGACAGGTTAGTGTCCGATTGTTAAGTCAGCAGCTACACTTTTTGTAGCTACTGTAAAGCTGCACATGCTCAGTTGGGTTTCTATTGCTGAAGAGAATATTTCCTTGTTGAGCTGAGCTTTTCAGGTCACATATTGATATCACACATGTGGGCATGTATATAGATCCTAAATGACAGCCCAGTCCCTCCCTCCCTCCATGCACAGTAACAAACTAAATAAGAACACCGTAGATGGGATGTCACATCTTGATTGATGGATGATCCACCTCCCATAACTGCACGAGGACACAGGCTGTAGTGGAAATCTCCTCCTAGCTGAACACTCAGCACTTGGGCAGACACTGCAGTTTATCACGTGACTGTGGTATACAGATCAGCCAAAAAGGTATATATTGGCAGTATTTTAATGGAAAAAGACTGAGTTTAGTAACGCTTTACTCACTACCTGTCAATGGTCATAATGTTGTGGTTGATTTTTGTGTATTTGTGGTTAGTTCTCGGAAATACAGGGCAGGCTTAGCCAAACCCTTTTTTTTTTTTTTCATAGTAAGGAAATTTTTAAATCCCCTGCCTGTGTACAACTGGGACTGGAAGTGAAAAGAAATTTCCCCAAAGACCCAACTAAACCTTGGTAGAAATGTCTCCAAAGTGAGGGGAATTCCCCTTTTTAGACAGTGTTCACCATCAGATTTCACCTTACCTCTCGTTCTGGGGACAACTTTAAAATTCTGCATTTTGGAAGTCTTCCCAATTGGATATTCAAGTGCAATAAACAACTTGAGGCTCTCCTATTCTATCCAAAGCTTAAAGCGTTTCTAAACCCAGGAGCCTGTGTTCACTATATCTGGTCTCCCACAGTACACAGAACATGGAAATGCAATTATTTTAGTAAATATAAACTGCTAAATACCTTTTCTCATCAGCAGTATGTAGCAGTCTTGTGACTATCAGTTCCTGGTTTAAAGCTTTGTAGGAGGCGTATTCATACTGCACTGAGCTGTCCTATCAGCATCCAGGACCCCTGACCCTCTGTCTGGACAGTGCTGATTAGCCCTTTGTTGATCACATGTGCACTCCCAAGAAAAAACTCTAGCAATACACACCAAACTGAGCATGTGCAGCCTGACTCCAGTAACTCTTATCTGGACATGTTTTGGAGTCAATGGGAGGATGATCTGTGCATACAGGATCAAACAACCTTTTTACACAATGCAGAGGATTAACCCCTTAGGTTCCACATTGAGTATAACAAGCATGCTTTACTGCATATACAGACTGATTCTAATGTGGGTTTAGCAACACTTTAAAAAAAAAAAGAAAAAAGGTTTTGCCTAGAGATGCTAGCGTTTGTCCCTGCTAATGTGCCGAAGTGTTTTACTATTGTACCTTATTTTTTACAGAAAATGTATTCATGTACTGTTTTTTTGAACTAGCCAGCAGTTTTGGCAGAACACATTGGCATGTATAATTTAATCTCTTATTTGGTCACTTTGCTCTTGGGGTTCTTATCAATTTTTATGAAATGCTTGCTGTTCTGCGATAGATTTGCCTTTTATTAATGGGAAAATAATGTTTTTAAATGCTGACTATTACTTGTTAAACTTTGATACAATTGATAACACCACCTAATATCGATTTACTTGTATTTTTCAATAGATGTTAAACTGTATCCAAGCTACACTCTGCAAAGAAACATTTCCTCAATCTGGAAATCTCATTTGAAGTGGTTGAAATGCGAAATGAACAAAGCATATCCACATATTGTGTGTACCTGCCTCAATTGATAGCACTTTAGAGGGCTCCAGAGAAGAGGACAGTACAGGCATACCCCACTTTTAAGTACACAATGGGACCAGAGTATGTACAACGAAAACGTACTTAAAGTGAAGCCAATACCATTTTTCACTTATGGGGTGTCAGGGGCTGTTATAGTGGGGTGGGGGTAAGGGGCTTAAAGTAGTTGTATACCAGTAAAAAAAAAAAAAAAAAAAACCTGTAAGGGAAAGGCATAATGAGCTAGTATGCACCGCATACTAGCTCATTATGAAATGCTTACCTCAGAATGAAGCTCCGACGGGTTCGCTCAGTCCCCGCAGAGGGAGCCGTCCTGTTCCCCCGGGGGATCCTTATAGGTAGGCGGCTCCAGCCATGTGAGTGGCCGGAGCCGCAAGACGTCAATCCTGCGCATGTGCACTGGAGCCCGTCTTTCAGGCAAGGTCTGGCACGAAGTCAAAAAATTGGGTATACAACCGCTTTAAGTGTGGGGGGGGGGTGTAAGGGACTGTAGGGGGGGTCAGGGAGTAAAGTTTTTATAGCACTGTAAAGTAATCCACTTGCGTTTAGGCAGCAACTGTGGGCTGGCGGGAACTTTGCCTCTTCACTGGCGACCACTCCGGTCGGCAGCTCTGCCTCTTCCAGGCCATACTGCAGCGGCACGGGAATGTCTATACTTGTGAGCCACTTTCCGTACACTCACGGGTATGTCCATTCTCGCGAGTGTACTTAAAGTGGGCTATGCCTATATGCAGGCTGTGTCGTGTTTGCACGACACTAAAATGTGCACTAAAATGATATGCTACAAAGTCAGTGTGTAATAGCAGCTGCAATTGGGATAGACATTAAAGTAAAAGGCTGAAGGTTTATCTCGATGCATTCTATGCTTTAGCCTAGGTTCACACTGACAGCGGGAATGAAATTGTGCAAGTTCAGCTGAACTCACATGATTTCATTCCTGCATGTCAGTCCCGACTTCGGGGACGATTTCAGAGACATCTGTGCGGGTTTCTGCACAGATGTCTATTGAAATCACACCCCGAAGTTGTCAAAAGTAGTACAGAAACTACTTTTGGGAATCCGTGCGGGCGCTGCAAATGCAGAGTCTCACTGATTTGGACGGTGCCATTGCCAGCAATAGCCGCTGGTTTGGCATGCCAAATCGCTGCAATGTGAACCCAGAGCGGAAGATAAAAAAATACCACCTGTGTGCAGCAGCCCCCCCCCTACTACTTATCTGAGCTCCCTCTAGATCCAGCGATGTTGCAGCAGTGTCTCGACTGCTTGGGCTCCCCTCATTGCCTGAAACAGCAGCATGGCACCATTGGCTCCCGCAGCTGTCAGTCAATGAGAAGCGAAAGGTAACCAAGCTGCAGTTCCGTGTCTTAATGCACACACAGAGCTGTGACTTGGCTCGGGTGCCCCTATAGCAAGCTGCTAGCTGTGGGGGCACTCAACAGGAGAGAGGGGCCAGGAGCAGCACCGAAGAGGGACCTGAGAAAAGGAGGATCTGGGCATGGGTATGGCATGTTTGTTATTTTTAACTAAAATAAAAAGACTTTACAATCATGTGAAAGGCCATGTTCACTTTAAAAAAAAGAAAATGCATATATTTTTGCAGGTAAAAAAATATGCATTTACTTTTATAAAGCCTGAGGAGCATTACACCAGTGATGGCATAGTGTCCGGTTCCTGTAAACTCAGTATAGCGGTCTGCCTATACCACCTCTTGTTTGGGCAGACAGTTCCTGGAGAGCAGGAAGATCAGTGAACTAAGAGAGCGCTCCCCAGTGCCCTCTCAGTTAGTTGAGAACTACAAGTCATCTGCCGCAATAGTTCATTCATTTACAGGACTCTGAATGAATGATGCTGCCACATGGGTGGAGCCCTGCACAGCTGAGCTTGCTTTAAAGTAGGGTAGCAGGTCTGGGGAGATTAACCCTTTCGCTGCCAGGCCCTGCGCTTCATTTTTACACTTAGGTGGCCAGGCCATTTTTCAATTTTTCCTTTTTGCCTTTTTATTTTTCCCTTACAGCTTTCAGAGTTAAAGGGCGCCCCCCCCCCCAAAAAAAAATCACCAGTAGGATACAAAAGAGGTACTACTGATTTTTAGGGCACGATATTTGCGCAAATGTTTAAACAATATTTTTGTTAAAAATACATTAAAATCATTATTGACAGGTAAAAAAACAGCACATTTTACAAAATTCCTATTTAAATATATAAGTTAACTTGTATTGCGTTAATAACCACTATTTGTGCATTTTCGATTGTGCCTTTTTGCAAAATGGTGAAAATCAAACATATGCAAAAATGTAAATATCCAAAATTCTCTAAAAATCTAGAGGTTTTCATTTTTTCCCTTACAGCTTTTAGAGTTTGTTTAAATACCCCCCAAACCATATATTTTCTGAAAGCACATTACCTGTAGAATAAAAGGAAGGTGCCACTGATTTTAACGCACTGCGATATTTGTGCAGATGTTTATCAAAACAATATATTTGCTAAAAATTCTCTCATCATTTTTAGCAGATATAAATACAACACATTTTATAAAATTACTGCTAAATTCCTACCAAGTATAAAAGCTTAACTTATATTGAGTTAATACATGGCAATTATTTATAATTTTCAAATTACGCCTTTTTGCAAAATGATGAAAACTGAGCGTACGCAAAAATGAAAATGACCACATTTCTCAGTCTGAAGGTTTTCATACAGCTTTCAGAGTTTGTTAAAGACCCCGAGGCCATATATTTTCTGAACGCATAGGACCAGTAGAATAAAAAGAGGGTGCTACTTATTTTTAAGGCCCCACAATATTCGTGCAAATGATAACCAAGACAATATATTTGCTAAAAAATTCTCTAAAATAATTTTTAGTAGATATAAACACAGCAAGTTTTACTAAATTCTTACTAAATATAAAAGTTTAACCTATATTGAGTTAATAAATGGCAAATATTTGTAAATTTTAAATTGCGCCTTATTGAGTAATAATCGGACGTATGCAAAAATTTCTCTAAAAATCTGGAGGTTTTCCTTTGTCACTTACAGCTTTCAGAGTTCATAAAATACCCACCAAACTACATATTTTCTGGAAGCACATGGCCAGTAGAATAAAAAGATGGTGCTACTGATTTTTAAGGCACTGCGATATTTATGCAAAGGTTTATCAAAACTATTTCTTTTTAAAATACATTAAAATCATTAATCGTGGATTCAAACATTACAAAATGTACGAAACTCCTAGTAAATATTTTAAATTGCACCTTTTTATGAAATGATGAAAACTGAAGGTACACAAAACTATAATACAATTTACTTTAAAAATCCAGAGGTTACCATTTTTCACTTGTAGCTTTCAGAATTTGAAAAGATCCCTCAAATTAGACATTTTCTGAAAGTGCATGACCTGTAGAATAAAAAGTGCTAATGATTTTTTGGGCTCAGCAATAATTGCGCAAATGTTCATCATATCGCTCTTTTCACTAAAAATACACTAAAATCATTAATATTACACATAAACACAGCATAACTTGAAAAAATCCTGCTAAATTGCTACTAAAGCATCGTTCACATGTGGCATGCTAAAGTGTATGCCCATGGAGGGCCGTGTTTACCCGCACGGGGATTCATAGGTGTTCCGTGCATCCCTGTACAGGCAGTCCCATTTATGTCAATTGGGGTGCAATGGCTGCACAGGCATAGCTGCTGTTTCCAATCTGACATGTGTGGGTACCCCAAACGCAGACAGTGTGAGCTCAGGGAAATGCATGCAGACCTACATGGATGTTAAATTGGGAGCAATGGCTCTGTTCCTGCAGGTGCTACATACCAAATGACATCAATGGGACTTGCCTGCACAGAGATGCAACAGAAAACCTCTGCATCCCTGTAAAGGTTCACTTGCGGTGTATGCCCTGTGTGAAGAAGGCCTTAGGCCCCTTTCACACAAGCAGACCCATCGCGTCTGCCTGTCCATTTTGCAGGCGTGCCCATTCGGACCACCCATTGTTCTCTATGGAGAGACTTATGTAAATGGGCGTGTGTCCATTTTACACCCGCCTGCATGCGATACAATCTGGTCTGCTAAAAACAGATGGATGGGGATCCCATTCCCCATCCATCTAGCAGACTGGATCGGATGGTATTGGATGGAAATGGACAGGCGGTCCGTTTTCATCCAACTGCCCCATAGAGAACAGCAGGCTGTGTCCTCGTCCGCTCTGCATCAGTGGAGCGGACACGGACCTGTCATCCGCCTGCTCAGCAGGGATCAGCAGACAGATCCCCCACTAAGCAGGTGAATCTGTTTGACAGCGTCCACTCCATGTGAAAGGGGTCTTGCCAGGAGCGCCCGGTCCATTAGGGGCACAGGGGCACTGCCCCCCTGCAGGGCGCCGGACATTTTTTTATTTTTTTTTAAGCCACATGATTAGAACCTGAGGCTCTAACTTGAAAAAGGTTGGGCTTAGGGCACAGTGAACCCACCCACTTGGGACAATAGCGAATTAATGATCGCTATTGTCTTCTGGCTTCTCCTGGCCAATCAGGACAGGAGACGGATCGGGTTGGATGGAAGGAGAAGCTAAGGAAGCTGTGGAGGGGTGAATGCTGGGGGAGACGTCACTGTGAAGAGGCCGAGTGTGAGTGACCCTGGGGGGGGGGTTTAAACAGACCCCCATATCTTTTGAGACAGAGAAAGGGACATGCGTTTTGTTTACCGTGTTTATGCGATTTGTGGGGCCATTGAGTAGGAATGACAGCACTCATACACAACACATTCGTTATGTTTTCTTGTCATGCTGGTATAAAAGCTTTGAAAAGCTCTGCCTCCTTTTTTATTTAATGCTCATTATTATGAGCAGGAACATTTCTTACTTTTCCCCAGCACATTGTGTGATCAGGACGCCAGCTGATCTCCAAATGTTAATCTGTTTTCTGAAGTCTCTAAGTCATCGTGTGTGGCAGTAGAATGAAAAATCACTGTTTCTGTATCCTGTATCCCACGCAGCAGCCGTCTACCCACTACAAGCAGAACCAGGAGGGATCTGTGCTGTGTTCTCACTGTGAGATCAGCATCAGTTTTTTTTCTGTACAGTGACAAAGGGCATATCTATCACCTTATTGCTTCACTATCTTGTGCTGTGCAAGTCTTCCCTCTAAATTTTGTTGGGGGAAAAAAAAAACTTTTAGCACTTGGGTTTCCTCATTGGAAACGTGTGCTTCTGACATATATGCTGATGTTTTAACCACTTCAGCCCCGGAAGAATTTCCCACTTTAGGACCAGAGCACTTTTTACGATTCGGCGCTGCGTCACTTTAACTGACGATTGCGCAGTCGTGCGACGTTGTACCCAAACTAAATTTGCGTCCTTTTTTTCCCACAAATAGAGTTTTCTTTTGGTGGTATTTGATTGCCTCTGCGTCATTTCTGATCGCCGCTATAAACAAAAGAAAAGCGACCATTTTGCAAAAAAACCCAAATTTCTTACTTTTTGCTAAAATTCAAATCCAAAAAAAAAATATAAACTTTTTTTCACAGTTTTTGGCCGATTTATATAATTCCTCATATTTGCGATAAAAAAAATTGCAATCGGCGTTTATTGATTGGTTTGCGCAAAAGTGGCCGCGTTTACGGATGGTGAGAATTAATTTCTGGAGTTTATTTATTTATTTTTATTTTACTAGTAATGGCGGCGATCTGCTATTTTTAGCGGTAATGCGATATTGGGGCAGACATGTCGGAACATTTTTGACACTTTTTTGGGACCAATGACATTTATTCAGCGATCAGAAATTTAAATGTCCACTGATTGGGCAACCAAACTAATAAAAGGCATGGAGGAGCTCAGCTATGAGGAAAGATTAGAGGATCTGAATTTATTCTCTCTTGAGAAGAGGAGATTAAGGGGGGATATGATCAACATGTACAAGTATATAAGTGGTCCATATAGTGAACTTGGTGTGGAATTATTTACTTTAAGGTCATCACAAAGGACAAGGGGGCACTCTTTACGTCTAGAGGAAAAAAGATTTCATCTACAAATACGGAAAGGTTTCTTCACAGTAAGAGCTGTGAAAATGTGGAATAGACTCCCCCCAGAGGTGGTTTTGGCCAGCACGGTTGATTGCTTTAAAAAAGGCCTGGATTCTTTCCTTAATGTAAATAATATAACTGGGTACTAACATCTTTAGGTAAAGTTGATCCAGGGTGAATCCGATTGCCTCTCGGGGAATCAGGAAGGAATTTTTT
>BLSH010207550.1:60799-81027 GCA_018402905.1 Glandirana rugosa | reverse complement strand
CCAGCCGGTCCGTTTCATGTCTCAGGCTTGCTGGGAGATACGGGGTCTGCCGAAGAACTGACGTCTAAGTTTTTTAAGTCTTTTTTTGCCAGTGTTAGTCTGGTGTCAGGGGATTCCCTTCGGTCCAGTTGAGGAACGTTTGATCCGTAAGTTTGACGACTCGATACAATACACCTCCCAAATACACCCTTCTCTCCTGCCGGGGTACCCTCCCCGGTCGACAAGAAAAGGGACGGATCATTTGAGGATCACCCTGTTCGTATTTGCGCGCGCCTCCTGGTGGCCAAATGCAGATCGCCGCTTATTTACGGCGATTCGCGCAGGGCTCCCCGACTGCCGCCGTGAAAAGACGGCGCGCGGTGGGGAACCTGTTAAGGTTGGTGCAAACATTTTTTTTCTCCTACGTTCACGGACAGACGCAGCTCTTCATTGACTTGTGGGTTTATGCTTGTCCCACTAGGAGTTTACTAGGCAGGGAAAAGAACAGCTGGCCCCTCCCATGGGGCCGTCCTCTCTTCCCACATAAACCCTCCACATAACATAGCTCAGCAGTTTGAATGCCTAGTTTGCAAGGAGTTGACCTGGCTTCCCTTAGGGGACTGTGGTCTGATTGTGACCGTTTTTTTCTGAATTTTTTGAATCTGCAGTCAAGAAGCCGTCTGGGGCATAGAGGGTCGTTCGGACTCTGTACTTTGCCTGGCCGACCGATGCGAGCCAGTACCGCTGCATGGGGACCCGCCGCATCGTGCCCGTTCCGTGCGGGCGGCCTGGGGGCTCCCCCATTTGCGCCCAAGTACCGGATTGAGGTCCGGTCGTTTCGCTGTCGGCCGGCAGCATCCCGCTCAGGTAGGGGCGGAAGGTCTGCATACGGGTGGCTACCCACTACGCCCGACAGGAGTGGTGAGGGCGAGTCCCCCCCCCCCCCCTTAGGGGTGGAGGGGGGACCAATGACCCCCCCGGCGACTTTCTGGGTAGCCGCTGTTTAGGGGCGCATGGGTTCCCTTTTTTCACCTCTCCCCCCCACACGCGACCGTTGGCGCAGTTTATTTTTGAATTTCGCCGGCATGTGGCGCTCCGTTGCCATTTTGTGGCAGACCGCCACCATTTTGCCGTAGTCGCGGACATGCGGAGCCTATGGAGCTTTCCCTCTAGCGCTCGGAGCGGCCATTTGCGGTACTGCACATTCTCCTGCAGGTGGTTTCGGCCTCTAGTGTTCACTCGGCGGCCATCTTTGTTTCCCCTGCTGCTGCAAAAACGTGCTACAGACGTTTTTTCCTTTCTCTTTGGAACGGTGGTTCTCCTGACGGCGCAGCTCTTCAGATTACAGGCAGCAAAACAGCAAGTATAGCTGGGCTCTCCTGTGGGTGCTGGTGGCGGCAGGTGCAGTCCTCCTGGGTCTCCCTGGTGTACTGTGGGGCGGTGGTGTGCGGCTGTGTGGGGGTGCCTCAAGTGTTACTATTCACCTGTGTGTTACTGAGGGTGTTTTCAAACGATGGCAGACCATACTGCTGAACCTGCTGGGGGTGACTCAGCGCCGGCGCACTCTGCACAAGGGGCTTTTTTAGACCAGCTGCGGGCGGTCTTTAGTGAGTTTCTCCCCCGGGTGGATGTCTCCCATCAGGCCCCTAAGAAGCATCCCCCTCCCCTTGTTCTTCAGGGGAGGATTCTGATTCGGAAGTGGCCTCGGGGGTCACGGGGTCCCCAGTGGACCTCTCTGATGGTGAAGTGGGTCCCTCGGAAGGAGAAGGGGACCAGGGGGCGGCGACTGCGCGTGAAAAAGCGCTGGTTTCCGCCATTATTTCTGGAATACGCACCTCTCTGCATTTGAGCCAGGATGGCGAATCGCGGACCTCTACGTATGTGTGTGGGTCCACCAGGGCCCCCAAGGCTTATCCCTATGATAAATTTTTTGATCATTTGCTTTATTGTGACTGGCAGCGTTCGCAGCATTCTTTTTCACTGTCCAAACGGTTTGCCGCTCGCTATCCCTTTGAGGAAAGTTTTCTAAAAAAAATGGGAGTCACCTGTGGTGGACCCACCGATGGCTCGTCTGAATAAGGCGACGACCATTCCACTGGAAGGGGCCCCTTCCTTCAAGGACCCCGCTGATAGAAAGACACTGTTAAAAGCGCTCTTCATGGTGGCAGGCTCAGCTCTGCGGCCGGCCCTGGCATCTGCCATGGCGGCGCAATATCTGTCTGAGCGTATGGTGGAGCTACAGAGTGATCTGGAATGCGGCCACCTGATGGATGCGCCGCAGAGGGCTGACTTTTTGCACCAGGGCTTCAAGTACCTTTTTGTGATGCAGTCGTGGATTTACTGCCTATGTTGTCCGGAATGGCGGTTTTTGCCGTCATCCTCAGACGGGTACTTTGGTTACGCTCATGGTCTGGAGACCTTGCGTCCAAAAAAGGTCTTGCAGACCTCCCTTTTCAGGGTGGACAGCTATTCGGTCCACGACTGGATGAGATCACTAAGGATTTCACAGGAGGTAAGAGTACTTTCCTCCCAGAGCCCCGGAGACTGGCGTTTCGCCGTAGACGGGCCCCCTCCCTCGGGTCAGAAGAGGTTTTTTCGTGCCCCAGGCGCAGCCGGAAAAGGGGCCCGTCCCGGCAAGGCCGCCGCAGGGGCCGGGAAACGGCAGTGGCAGCTCAAAACCGAAAATGCGGAGGACAAGCCCTCCTCAGCCTGATGGGCTGCCCCCGCCCGGACTCTCGGACCAAGGGGTGATTGTGCCAGTGCCTCCCACGGAGAGATTTCGAGGTTTTTAATCAAACCTGTTCATGGTCCCCAGGAAGGGGGGGGGGGTCCGGCCAGTACTGGACCTGAAGGCCCTGAACCCGTATGTGAAGGCGTGAAAATTCCAGATGGAATCTATTCGCTTGTTTGTGGCTGGACATCAGGGATGTGTGCCTCCATGTACCAATTTGTCCACGACATCAGCGTTTCCTTCGCTTTGCTGTGGGGGACCTCCATTATCGATTTGTGGCACTCCCTTTCGGTCTGGCATCAGCCCCTCGAGTTTTCACAAAACTGGTAGCTCCAGTTCTGGCGTTACTGCGACAGAGAGGCATTGCGGTAGTAGCCTACCTCGACGACCTGCTCCTGTGAGCGGAGTCCGCTTCGGCTCTGGAGGAGAATGTGAGAATCACCATGACTTTGCTGCAGGACTTTGGCTGGTTGCTCAACCTGCAGATATCGACGGTTTCTCCATCTCGTCGCCTAGAGTACCTGGGTCTGATTTTAGACACAGCAGGCGAAGGTGTTCCTTCCTCCGGACAAGTTGCTATCGCTGCAGTCCGCGGTGCGGTCCCTACTGTCACACCGTCTGTCTTCATTATGATTCTGTATGTGAGTGCTGGGGCTCATGGTCTCGACTTTCGAGGCCATACCTTACGCCCAGAGTCACACTTGGCTTCTTCAGCGAGCGATCCTGTCTCGGTGGGACAGGTCTCCCCGGTCCTTGGACCTTCTGATAAACCTGAACTCCCAGACCAGGGCGTCTGTGACCTGGTGGCTTCGGGACTCAGCGTTGACTCAGGCGAAGTCGTTCCTGCCCCTTCGGTGGGTGATTGTCACCACGGATGCCAGCCTTTCGGGCTGGGGCGGGGTCCTGGGACACCTTTCTGCCCAGGGCCGTTGGTCGCCGCAGGAAGCTCGTCTTCCCATTAATGTGCTGGAACTGAGATCAGATTATGTCTATCTCGCTGGACAGTGAGGTTGCGGGGTCGTCCGATTCGAATTCAGTCGGACAATGCCACAGCAGTGGCATATGTGAACCATCAGGGTGGCACAAGGAGTCCAGCAGCTGTGGCGGAGGCAGCCCTGATACTGCGTTGGGCGGAACTCCATGTTCCGGCAACCTCTGCCATTTACATTCCAGGCATGGAAAACTGGCAGGCGGACTTTCTCAGTCGCCGGATGCTGGACCCGGGAGAGTGGTCTCTCCACCCGGAGGTGTTCAACCAGATTTGCCACAGATTGGGGACGCCGGAAGTGGATCTCATGGCGTCTCTGTTCAATCACAAGGTGAAGAACTTTGTGTCCAGAACGAAGGATCAGTTGGCAGTGGACACGGACGCTCTGGTGGCCCCCCTGGGGCCGTTACCGCCTTCTGTACGCCTTCCCTCCGATAAAACTTCTACCGCGATTGATACGCAGGGTAGTAGCGGAGGGGATACCAATGATCCTGGTGGCTCCAGATTGGCGTCGGCGCACGTGGTACGCCGACGTGGTGCACATGGTGGCAGATGCTCCCTGGCGGCTCCCGCTGCGAGAAGATCTACTGTCTCAGGGGCCCATCTTGCACCCTGCTTTACCCTTGCTGGCTTTGACGGCCTGGCTATTTAGTCCCAGGTACCGAGGGACAGGGGAGTCGCTGACTCCGTGATCCCTACCTTGCTAAAAGCTTGCAAGTGTACTTCTCGCAACCTGGAAGGCTTGCATAGTTTGGTGCGAGGCAGAGGGGCATGACCCTCGCTCTTATGTGGTGACTAGGGTCCTGACCTTTTTGCAGCAAGGCCTGAACAAAAAACTGGCCTTGAGTACTCTCAAGGGTCAGATATCGGCTCTGGCGATTCTTTTCAAAGACCTTTGGCTTCGCACTCACTGATTCGTACCTTTGTACAAGGTATGCGACATGTGGCGCCTCGGGTGAAGGCTCCGATGGCCCCGTGGGATTTGAATTTGGTGCTTTCTGTACTTCAGAAACCGCCCTATGAAAAAATCAGGGAGATTTCCTTACAGCTACTGTCGCAGAAGGTGGCCTTTTTGGTAGCCATCACTTCCGCCAGATGGGTGTCTGAGTTGGCAGCACTGTCGTGCAAGTCTCCCTACCTAGTCCTGCTCAAGGACAAGGCGGTCTTGCGACCCTCTCCTTTGTTTCTTCCGAAGGTGGTTTCTTCTTTCCACATTAATGAAGATATTGTTCTTCCTTTATTGTGCCCATGCCCATCGCACCCCAAAGAAATTGAGTTACATGCCTTGGACGTAGTGAGGGCCTTACGAGTGTATTTAGCTGCTACAGCTTCTTTTCGGAAGTCTGATGCCTTATTTGTGCTGACAGAGGGTCCGCGCAAAGGTTTGGCGGCCTCGTCTGCTACTATCTCTCGCATTAGACAGACCGTGACCCACGCATATTCTGTAAGGGGCAAGGTTCCCCCCTTTCCAGGCATGACTCGCTCTACCCGGGCGGTTAGCACTTCCTGGGCTTTCAGACACCAGGCCTCGGTGTCACAGGTGTGCAAGGCAGCCACTTGGGCCTTGGTGCACACTTTCACTAAGTTTTATAAAGTTGATGTGTTAGCATCTTCGGATGCTGCTTTTGGACGCAAAGTTTTGCAGGCGGCAGTGTAGGCGCGTCCGGCGCCTCCTTAAGAGGTTCTGTTGGGTACAGTTATCGTTTGCCCACCCCTCTTTTGACACAGCTTTGGGACATCCCCACAAGTCAATGAAGAGCTGCGTCTGTCAGTGAACGTAGGAGAAAAAGGGATTTTATTAACTTACCGTAAAATCCTTTTCTCCAAGTTCACTGACAGACGCAGCACCCACCCCTCTGTGCTCTATTTTTGGTACGGCTTGTGTACAAACTGCTGAGCTATGTTATGTGGAGGGTTTATGTGGGAAGAGAGGACGACCCCATGGGAGGGGCCAGCTGTTCTTTTCCCTGCCTAGTTAACTCCTAGTGGGATAAGCATAAACCCACGAGTCAATGAAGAGCTGCGTCTGTCAGTGAACTCGGAGAAAAGGATTTTACGGTAAGTTTTAATAAAATCCCTTTTTTCTAATATGCTCCATTTTAAAAGTATATGCAAATCAAAGTTCTATTTTTCAGTACTTTAGGCATCATACAGTTGTTTTTTTTTTTTTTTCTTTATCAAATAGTTTCTTGTGCATTGGGTTCAAAGTTCCTTACCTGGAGGTCATGTCAGTAACAGGTGCAAGCTGATGCTGTACACCCAAACAATGAACTGGTCTGCTAAATATACCATTGAAGTATTTTGTTATATCTGTTTGATAAGTGCAAGGGTTACCTTAATTTACTACTTGATTTTGCCCCCTTCCTGACCAGGCCATTTTTTGCAATACAGCACTGTCGCTTTAACTGATAATTGTGCGGTCGTGCGATGTACCCAAACAAAATTGATGTCCTTTTTTTCCCCCCACAAATAGAGCTTTCTTTTGGTGGTATTTGATCACCTTTGTAGTTTTTCTTTTTTATGCGTTCTAAACAGCAAAAATTTTGAAAAAAAAAACTAAATTTTTTACTTTCTGCTATAGAACCTCTCCGAAAAAAAAACAAATTTATTCATCAGATTAGGCCGATATGTATTCTGATACATATTTTTGGTAAAAAGAATTGCAATAAGCGTATATTGATTGGTTTGCGCAAAAGTTATTGCGTCTGCAAAGTAGGGGTTATGGCATTTTTATGTATTACCAGTAATGACGGCGATCTGCGATTCTTGCGGGAATGCGGCATTGCGGCGGACAGATTGGACACCAAACTGACGTCTTTGACACTTTTTTGGGAACCAGTGACATTATTACTGTAATCTGTGCTAAAAATATACACTGTTATTGTACTAATGACACTGGCAGGGAAGGGGTTAACATCAGGGGCGATCAAGGGGTTAAATGTTTTCCCTGGGAGGTGTTTCTAACTCTATGGAGGACAGTGTGACTGGGGAAACACACAGATCCGTCTTTCTGCATAGTAGAAAACGGGATCTGTCATCTCCTGTCAGAACGGAGATCTGCCTTGTTTACACAGGCAGATCCCTGTTTTGTCACTGTGGGGAATGATCGCGGGTAGCTCTGGACTCGGTGACTGGCTCCCCTGTTTGCCAGTGGGAGCGCGCAAGTGCCCCCACAAAAGCAGGTGCACGAGCCGATGTACACCTACGGCGATTTGCGTGATCAAGCCAAATGACGGCGGCTGGTTGGGAAGTGGTTAAAGAGGTAGTAAACACTGTAAAGGAAGAAGAAATCCTCTTACAAGGCAATGTCATAATGTGCTAGTATGCATATGTGTAACTTTCACTTAAATGAAGCCCTCCAGCGGTGCACTGTCACCGCTGACAGGGCTGCCATCTTCAACCAGCCTTCCTTCTGGGTTGGCGAGCTCGGGTCCTATGGACGAGCCGCGATGTCAAACTCAATTTTATCATTGGCCATGTGAACTTGAGTTTGACACCCCTGATCTAGTCCTAAGCATTGTCACCCTCAAAGGCCGGTTTTATCTGAAAGACTTGATGTCCAGAGCACCCCTCCCTCTCTTACATCAGATGTCAAGAGCCCCTGCACCATCAGAAGTCGTGTCCCTCACCCGCCCTTACATTACAGTGCACCCCATTTACCTGCTTCCAGGAAGGAGCTGGGGCGATTCTGGAAAGCAGAAAGTGCGCTGTCTGGTGGAGGACCAGAGGAGGGCTGGAGTCAGCTGCCTGAGTCTGCTGAATGCTGAGACAAGGGGGTGCTGTGGCTGCACAGAGGTGTGCAGGATCTGTAGAAGTTCTGTCTTCCTCTCTGCGGAGAAAAATTGGGGGTGAAGATGAAGAGAATGCTGCAGGAGAGGTGTGAGGGCCATATGAGTTGACCCACGGGCCTTGTGCTTGACACGTGCCCTAGAGAGTAAATTGGTGGGTTTTGCAATTTTTGTCACAAGGTATTTGCACATTGCTTTTTTCAAATGCATTTTTTTGGAAAATACACTTTTACACATTTACAAATTTACAAATTTGTACAAATTTACACAGGAGGTCTGGTGCCAGAATTAATGCCCGTGATCTGATGTTCGCTGTGATACCTCACACGTGTGGGACAATCGGTGTTTGCTTGCAGGACTTATGTGTACATTTACCTTTGTGTGTGAGCACGGGGACACTTTTTTTTTTTTTTTTTTTTTTTTTTTTTTTTTCACACTGACCCCGAATCCCTCCTCTGCATTGATCACACCCAGATCAATGTGATTGAATGCTTTCGGTTTTTTTAAAATGCCACTGCCGACACCTGGGTAAACCCCCACTTTTGGGTTACCATAGCCAAGAGTTGAACAAAGCTGATTCCGTCTTTGTTCGGCTTTCTTACCAGCCAGCAAAAGCATCGGCTGGTCGATCGGGACTCCTGGTGGGACAGTAGATCGCCAGATGAAGCCGTGGAAGGCAACAGGAGGAGGGGGTACATCCCCTCCCACTGCTTGTAAAAGCAATCCAGCGACTAGTTGGCTTCTAAGATTGCTTTTACAAGAGAGCCCACCACCAGCTCTAAACGGTACCTGCAGGCATCATCCTGGTATGTCCAGCAACATACGGGTAAGCTATTTAACCTGTTCATAAATGATAATAGAGGTTGGAATAAATCAATCTCAGTGTTTGCTGATGATACAAAGCTAAGCAGGGCAATAATAATACAGCAGGATAAAGCAACTTTACAAGATGACCAACTGACTGTAATGTCCCTTGTGGTAAATTTTTTTATTTTATTTGTGACTACATTTAGGATACAATCTAGAAAAGAGTGCTTATAAAGTTAAAACCACAAGACCACTTTGTGTCCCATATATCAAAGACTCGAATGCGTATACTTTTTTTTTTAGATCAACACTTACCAGTGTTTAAAAAGCCGTTTATAGATGAACAGGCTTTCTTGGGTTAGTTGTGTGTTTTTTGTTTTTTATTTTTTATTATTTTTTTGCAGTTAGATATGTTTATACAGGAGTTTGGTCTGATTTATGTTTTGGGAGTGTTCAGTGATTGAGGATATCTCGTTTCTAGTAGCACCATCTAGTGATAGCTGTAGGAAGTGCAGTCAAGGTGAGTATGCTTCTACTAGGTGCCATCTAGTGGTGATTGTCCAAACTGCAGTCAATGAAACTACATATAAACTACTCCGACCTGGTCATCTGGGAGGTTTTTATGGGTGCCCTGGCAATCGGGATTTGTCCATTCATGCATTAGCTGCAATATTCTCTTGCAGTGCTTGCTTTTAATTATAGACCTGCCATTTAAACACCTGCCTAACCACCAACAATGGCTATAGCAGCATGTTGAGGAAAACTCTATGCCCCAATGCCCCCCCCCTCTTCTCAAGCTGTAATTTGTCAGCTTGATGACCATAACTCATTTTTATCAGATAGTTGCTATCCCAATGTAGGCAAACCATGGCGGCATGGGTGTGGAAGGGTGCCCCTTCCAGCTCACTGGCTTTGTTCTAAATCCCCTGCCTCTTCTTAGGCACTCAGTGTTAAAATAATTCCATAAGTCAGAATGAAACTGCTAAACGCTGTTCCTGGAGCTATGTAACAAATCTGGCGCTAGGTGTAGCAAGTACCAAAACTCTAGGATCTGCACCGAATAGTAAAGGTACGTGATTGGATGCCAGTAGAGGGGGTGTGTTTTTTTACAATTATTTTGCAGCAGGCGTACAGGGGTTACCGCTTGATGCATCCTGATGCTGTTTAAACTTGAAGTATTATCCTGGTAAAATAATAGTTGAACTCCTCCAGGTATAATCTTTATTGCCTACTTACATTGGTCCAGCTTGGAACAATGTGTGTTTGGCAAATTTCATACCTGAGGGGAAGCTGCAAATCGCTGTGTAGTACTCGGCACTACTACCATGTTTAACAGCGTTTTGTTTAGAGGTGTTTGTCAGTTTAAAATAATTCAAAAACGCTTCTAGACACAAACGCAGCATGTAAAACATGGCTAAACGGATGTTTTTAAGCGTCGGTTTCTAGCGGTCAAAAAACGTTCAGGAGAGGTTGAAACGCGCCCCGTGTACATTAAGCCTAAACCAGGCCTGGGCCAGTCTGAGCCAGAACTACAGTAAAAGCCAGCACTGATCATGCAAAAAAAAACGGTCTTATTCAGGGATAGCGATCATATGAAGTACAACGTCGCACGACCGCGCAATTCTCATTCAAAATGCGATGGCGCTGAAAGCCAAAAATTGGTTTGGGCAGGAGGGGGGTTTAAGATCCCATTAAGCAAGAGGTTAAACATGGACAAAGTGACCTGTGTGCAACGCAAAGGAAAAGGGTCAAACCATTTCAGAATGTTGTACTCCTAGTGAAAATGGTGCCCATGTACATCAGCAAATGGAATACAAATGGAATAATTTGCTATAAATATAGTTGTATTATATCTACCCAGAAAGAAAGAGGAAAAAGTAAGTGTAGTAGCAGTGACCAATGAGGAAAAATGGTTAGTATTCAAATAAAGACCCCCCCAACTAACCAACAGGCACCCTGTGTAAACATTCACAGATAAAATATAAAGCAAGAGTCAGAAATTTGCAGAAAAAACATATTATGATACCACAGGTAGGGTGTAAAGCAAAAATCGGGGGCATAAAATCAGTAGTTACCAAGTGCTAACGTGTGAGTGAGCAATCATCCCAGACATTACTCCAGGCCATGGAGGAAGAGAGAAGCCCCTCTGCCTGCCCCCTTGATATTATCCCATCAGAAGATGTTATATCCTAAACATTCCAGGGTATGAAAACTTGAATAGGGCCATTTGAGTGATTTCTGTTATGATTTATAAAGAGCCAAAATGTGATAAGAAATGGCTTCATATGATCGCTATCCCTGAATAAGACCGGTTTTTTTTGCATGATCAGTGCTGGCTTTTACTGTAGTTCTGGCTCAGACTGGCCCAGGCCTGGTTTAGGCTTAATGTACACGGGGCGCGTTTCAACCTCTCCTGAACGTTTTTTGACCGCTAGAAACCGACGCTTAAAAACATCCGTTTAGCCATGTTTTACATGCTGCGTTTGTGTCTAGAAGCGTTTTTGAATTATTTTAAACTGACAAACACCTCTAAACAAAACGCTGTTAAACATGAGTTAGTGCATTTTAGATGCGTTTACAAGCTGTTACAGGCATTTGTTTCAAATGCCACTCAACATCTGTCCTGAACGCATTTTTTTATGTTCCAAAAAAAGCTCCTAAACACAACTGCCTTGAAAGGACCTTAAACAACCCTGTGTAAATGTACAGATAAGATAACATAGAGGAGAGTTCAGGGGCAGCTAAAAAAAAAGCCTACTGCTCCTAAACGTCCGTTTACCAGCAGCAGTTTACATACATGAAGCCTTAAAATGTTAAACCATCATTTTTCACTGTATTAGGTAAAACACTGGGGAAGCCATTATTACAGAAATGTAAAGGTAGGCACTTATGGGAGTTTAGATATCACCTGGATTATAATTGCAGGTAGAGGTGTTTTAAAGTAAGCTTATGCCTGTATGTAGAGGGCAAGAGCAGAGAAGGCAAGAGTTTACTCCAGAGCAAAAAGGTTTTGGTTTTTTTTCCCGTCTTTCTATAGGAGGGGGTTCTAAATAGAGGTAGACCGATATATCGGGCAGATTTTTGACATTTGTAAATTAATCGGCATCGGCCAATTGTGCTGCAATTAGGCCGATTAATTTATACACTAAGGCCGGTTCACACAGGGGCGAGCCGATTTGCGGGGAGATTCTGCCCGACCCGCACAGCACAACTTGCAAACGACTTCTGTAATAAAAGTCAATGCAGGTTGCCTGAAGTCTCCCCAAAAGTAGTACAGAAACAGCGACTTGAAAGACAAAAATCCGTGCAGCCTGCCAAGTTTGAGAACATCACTGAAAAAGAACCAGAGATGCAATGTTTATACTTATCAAAGGAATGAACTTTGTGTGTAAATGAGCACAGTTTAACCATTCAACCACTTCACACAGGGAAGGACGTCCATGGACGTCCTGGGCTTTGAGTGGTGATATCTGAATGGTGCCCGCAGCTACCAACACCATTCAGATATGTTGTTTTTTTTTTTTTTTTGGCCGGAGATTCCCTGCACCATAAGAATAATAGCGGCAGTCCAGCTGCTTGATCATTCTTATAGGCAACGATCATCTATGCCTGTACCTGAGACCTTGCTGGAGTGAGTAACTCCATCAGTAGGTCAAAGTGGGCTTTGTGCAAGTTATATATTCAATAATGCTTGCATTGTTGTGGTTATGCTTCTCAAGATATTTGCACAAATCGGTGATTTATACCCATATAATGGGGCTTTGCTTTTGGTATCCGTGTCAAGTTTCTTTGACGTTTTAGTGTATCTTGTGACATTTCTAATGTATGTTGACAAGCGAACTAAAGGCTCAGGGTCAGTGACTCAAAAGCATGTTTGAAGCTTATCACCATCCATAAACCTGCCCAATCTTGCTTATGAGCACAGTTATTAATGGGAATTTGATTTTGGCAATTGCGTGGAACATTTCTTGCAGCAAGATGGATGATTGTTGACGACAAGTATGATACAGTTCTGGTGTTAATGCCAAATGAAAATTGATTTGTTTCAGAGCGGTTATTTTAATTACATGTGTAAGGCTGAGAATTGTTCAGGAAAGATCACACAAATAAAATAACTCTTCACCTATACAAGATTACCCTCGGACTGTGGCACGTGTATGCATATGGACACGTGAGTCTTAAAAAAAAAAAAAATAAATAAAATACATCACGAGTTGCACATGTATCTAACAGTATTATATATTTGTACTGTCTACCCTCAAGTTGTAAACTCTGCGTAAATTGTTGGCGCTATATAAATCCTGTATAATAATAATAAAGTGCTGTCTTTTCTTGCTACATTCATAATTCAGGTTGAGTTCTGAATTCCATGAATTACATTGTACAGTATGTCACACCTTAAATGTCAGGTGTGTGGGTTTTTTTTTTTTTTTTTTTTTTTTTTAACAGCAAGCCCCCAATGAAAAGTAATGGATCTGGTGACGAAAACTTAGAAAATATAAAACTAATGTCCTTATAAAAATATAAAGTTGGCCTACCTTTAAAGTGGATGTAAACCCCATTCATGAAATTTGAGCTGGGCACATATATCTGCAGTGTTTTCTTCTCTCTTCAAAGCCCTACGTCCCTGGCTTTCTCCTGCTCCGTTCTTCATTTATCAGCATGATTACTTCTGACAAGTTCTGTCAACTGTGATAAAACCAGGCTGAATTTTGTGTCAGGATGGGTGCTATAAATAGATTAGCAGAGAGCTGGTCTATTCACAGTATAGCTCTGTATTTCTTCCTTTTTTCTAGCTATGTGTAGAGTATCTTTTTGTGCCTTTCTTCCAGTCAGCTGTCTCAGTGTATGACAAAGTGTTAGGAGGGCACAATACTGGTGAAAGATCTACTTGTGCGTTGATTCTCACCAGTCTTCCTCTCTCGTCCAGTCCACATGTCACCCACAAGTGCCTAGGATGGACTAGTGGAAGGCGAGTGGGGATCAGTGCAGTACTTTCAGGAGTTATCTGACGTGTTCAGACAAGAGCCTATACACTCCTGAGCTATCCCACCTGAAAGTTGTCAAAGCTGACATCGCATTCTCTGTGAAGGAGGCATTCTAAGCCCCCGGGGAATGCCTCCACTGCCTAGGATTGGCTGTCAGCCTTGACAACTTCCCGGGCGGTAGAGCTCAGGAGAAATTGGACTGAGTTCACCACTTCCCTGGACCGCTCTGGTAGAGGAGCCACATGAGGGTCGGCACCTGGGGTTGCCGAATCCCAGAGTAAAAGGTTATGTTTTGATCCTACCTTGTTCTGTATTCCCAGGAATGGTTGCTTTTACAAATGGCTGTTAGAGATACAATGCTACGTTTTGATGGTCACAACATTAAGTGATGCGTATGTGTACCATACTGTACACAGCACTCGGGACTGTACATGGACAACAAAATACGTCTGGACAGAGTAACCGATCATGAAAACAATTGCATAGTTCTAAGGCACAACAATAGCTTTACATGTCTCACTGCTGCCTGAAAGCTAACCAAGCCACCAGCAAATTCTAGGTGGAAGAGGCATTTCCTGGCCCACAGCTGCACTCTGTGCCAGGGGTGTGCTGTCAGGTGGGGAATGCCTCCCCTGCCTAGATTGACTGACCGCTTTGGCTGGAGAGCTCAGGTGCCTTTTGGGCTGGTGAGCTCATCGCTTCCCTGCTCAGCTCTGCAGCTGAGGGAGGAGCACTTGCAGGTCAGCAGTGCAGGGGACAGGAAAATCTATGGGTTGCTAATCTAAAAGATGGAGTTAGCCGTAAAGTGTTGGGTTAGAGGAGCGTTGTGGTTTTTTTCCCCGGTTTTGTCAAAAATCTAAACCACAGGGGGCCATAGAGGGGTGGAGGAGCAGGTAACCTAGTATGATGGGTAAGATCATTTCACTGGTGCACTGCAGTGATTGAGCTGTAATATTGCATTACTACTGTTAGAAAGAGGCCCTTACAGCACTGGGGGATGTTTCCCCTACCCCACCTAACTTCTACATGCCATTCCTAGGTGCCTTAAAGGAGAAGTCCAGCCAAAGCTCGTTTGGCTGGGCTTCTCCTATGGCTCACAGAAGTGCAATTGGTTTTGTACTCCTGTGACCCGTTTTCAGCAGAGTGGGCTGAAGTCTCTCTGCTGACGTCACGGATGTCCGTCAAGCTTTATCCCAACCACGGAGTCTAGATCGGCCATGTGCCTGGACTGACACCCATCTCAGCAAGTCACTGAGAGGCTAAGGCGGCCCACTCCGCCCCCCTCCACAGCTCAGCACTCCAGTGAGCATGGGGGTGCAGAGCGGAGAACTGATAGACAGTCAGCAGCTCTCTGCTCGGGGAGCTGTGAGAACCGAGGCATCGGCCATGTTCAATCGCTTGGTTCTCAGTGTAGAATCGCCATACTTCTCTTTTTAAGCTGGCCATACACTAAGGTTTTACAACAAGCATTTATCTGAAACATTCATACAAAAATTCTTCATAAATTCAATGACTTTCCTTCAAAATCTAGTTTGCTTTTTACATTCAATTTTGGAAAATAACATTTTATTCCAAAGGAAACCACCTTTAGAACTTCATTCAAGAATCATGTTGATTTGACCCTACTTAGTAGACAATTGAAAGGAATGTTATTTTAAAATGGAAAATTTTTGAAAGAGAACCTGTAGTTTAGACATTTTAATCCACTTGTTCTTAAAGGGATCACACTTGAGCAATGAGTAACCCTTCACACATCTAAACCTGCTCACTTATTTTGTGTGTTCCTGTAATAATGTGAACTTCTTCTCGTGCCTGTTAACATTTCGAATTGTTCAAATCCTCATCAGAACCATAAGGCTGCATTCACACAGGGGCGATTAGACTTCAGGTGCGACTTTGCCAGGCAACTTGCAGGCAAATTCAAGCTTGACTATGCCAGACGACTTTGCCTGTGGCCAATCAGAGAAGGGAGGGAGGGGGTTGCCCTGGATAAATTTTTATTTTCTTTTAACTGTAAAGTCGCTTCCATTTAGATGGGGGATCCGACTTAGAGGCGACTTCTATTGAATTGTATGGGCATAAGTCATATAGAAGTCGCCTAGAAGCAGTACCAGGAACCTTTTCTGAAGTCGTTCCGACTTCAGTAGTGTACATTAAGACGGCTCCCATTCATTTCAATGGGATTTCAAATGTCAAGCAACTTGGGGCGACTTGAGGTGACTCAAGTGGAGCGCAAGTCGCTCCTGTGTGAATGGGCACTAACTTATGTTCTGCTATTAAATTTACAAGCCATTTAGTTTTGTATATCTAAACATTGGGTCCATTGAATCTGAAGCGCACCTGGTTATCTTCAGTTTAAAGTAGAAGAAAGATCTTTTAGGCCTCATTTACACTGCTGCTGGTAAACGGACGTTTTGAGGCATTTTTTCCAGCTGCCCCTGAACTTTCCTCTGTTATCTTATCAGTACATTTACACAGGTTTGTTTAAGGTCGTTTCCAGGCAGTTGAGTTTAAAGGCTTTTTTTTGGAACGCAAAAAAGGGGTCCAGACGCCACTTCAGAGGCATTTGAAATGCCAAACAGCTTGTAAACGCGCCTAAACGCGGTAACTCACGTCTAGATCCATTTAGTTTACAGGCGTTTCCATTCTTACTTTTTTTTTTTTACGCGACATGCAAGACGGACGTTTTAGACACCGGATTCTAGCTGTCAAAAAAAACGTTCATGGGAGGTTGATGTAGCTTCCCATTTAAAGGGAGCCTTATTGTGGCCATTATAGAAATGTTTGCAGAATATGCATAATGAAACTACCCAAATCTGATCATTTTTGGATAATGAATTTTGACAAAACTAATAGTAATCTATCTACCTCTTGACCTATGCATTCATTTTTTTGTCTGCTAGACCTGATTCCAGTTTAGATTGTACGTATGTTTTACACAAAGTACTTTTTGGTTGCTGTTTACAACTTTTTCAGGCCAAGAACTGTTGTCCTGTTGGGGTTTGTGAAAGAATTAGGTCTTTGCGGGAATGGCTAATTGGCACGCACAATGCATTCTAGGAGTTTACTGGTTCAAACACACGATTGAATGCCCCTTGGCAGTACATTGTGTTCTGAGAGTTTAATAAACAACTGTATTTGATTATATTTTTATATATTATTTTGTGAAGGTTGAAGCTCAGCAGCTTGATTATGGCATATTTATTTATACCTTTTGTCCATTAAGGGACACAGGAAGTCATAAACCTTTGTTATACTGCTACCTATAGGACAATGTCAAAAGAAAAGGCTCACAACCAGCATGCCTAAGTGCTCAGGAGCTTAGATCTGCTTTTGTGTTTTTGTTTTTTTTTGCCTAAAAGTAGAACGCTGTGTGGCAGAAAACTAACACTGCACATCACCCTGAACACACCATCTCCACCGTGAAACATGATGGTGGCTGCATCGTGTTGTGGGGATGCGGTTCTTCAGCAGGGACAGGGAAGCTGGTCAGAGTTGATGGGGAGATGGATGGAGCCAAATACATGGCAATCTAAACATACAGCCAGAGCTACAATGGAATGGTTTACATCAAAGCATATTCATGTGTTAGAATGGCCTAGTCAAAGCCCAGACCTAAGTCCAATTTAGAATCTGTGGCAAGACTTGAATTGCTGTTCAGATGCTCTTCATCCAATCTGACAGAGATTGAGCTATTTTGCAAAGAAGAATGGGCAATAATTTCACTCTGTGTAAAGCTGGTAGAGACATCCCCAAAAAGACTTGCAGCTGTAATTGCAGGGAAAGGGGGTTCCACAAATTGACTCAGGGGGGCTAAATACAAATGCATGCCACACTTTTCACATATATTTATCTGTAAACATTTTTTGAAAACCATTAATTTTCCTTCCACTTCACCATTCTGTTCCACTTTTGTGTTGGTTTATCTGATAAAATCCCAGTAAAATACATTTACTTTTTTGGTTGTAACACAAGAGTAGGCAACTTTTAAAGAGGTGGAGATCTACCTGAACAACATGGGAGAAGTCAGATCACCAGGCACAGTGTCTCCTCCTCACACCTGATTTAAACCCCTAATTGCCGTACTATCGTGTCACAATCACGTGCATTGCACGGCAATCATGTGTTTAAAACAGGTGGCGAGGAAGCAACATATCCTCTCCTCACCACATGTCAAATGCACTTGGATCGCTTTTCAGGGGAGCAGCAGCGCCTGCTGCACTTGTGAATGAGCCCTTAGTTGCATGGGGGAAGTGGCTTTGTGCTAGGAGGGGGACTTGTGCTAGAAGAGGCGATATGGTAGATGGGGGAGGGAATTTGAGCTAGGAGGGTTTTTTTTTCTGGGGGTGGGGTTGGGGGGATTTGTGCCAATAGGGATGATTGGGGGTATTTATGCTAGAAGAAGAAATATTTTTTTGGGGGGTGGGGGGGATTTGTGCTAGAAGGGGGGGCATATTTGTACTGGGAGGAGGGAGAATTTATGCTCTTGAATGGCAGGTCAGTAACCCCAGACTGTGATCTACCAGTCACCTGTCTGAGATCTATTGGTTGCTGACCCCCGTTCTAACATGACAAAACGTAGAAAATTTCAAGGGGGGTATGAATAGTTTTTCAAGGCACTGTATCTGAAAATTTCTAACCTATTAACCTATTTTTGTTAGAAATTGTAATGTTAAAGATGGTGGTATTTTTTCATATCTTAGAGCTGATTCACACACGGGCGATTTGTCAGACGACTTTAGTCTCCTGAAAAGTCACGCTCCATGCATTGAAATGGATCCGTTCTAATAGGAGTGACTCAAGTCCGACTTAGAAAAAGGTTCCTGCACTACTTTGAGGGCAACTTGCATTGACTTCTATTACAGAAGTCGTTTGCAAGTCGCGCTGTGTGGGGTCGTACTGTGTCGCCCCTGAAGTCGGATCGCCCCTGTGTGAACCGGCTCTAGGTAGCAAAATGACATTTGACCCGGTTGATACTTGTGTGCTGGGTTTTTTTTTTTTTTTCTTTTCATGCCAGGTTATGTGGCTTCATTTTGTGTTGGGCAAGTTGAGGTACCTCCACACTTTTTTCCTATAAGATTACAGGATAGTGTTGGGTTTCAAACGAAACACTATTTCCATTGCTCCTCTCCTTCCGTAACTCCAGACCCAGGTTAACATGCTTTATGTCTTTACCCCTTTGTATTGCTTGTACAAAGCCTCTTTTTGTTTGGAGCAATTTAACCGTTCTCCTGGCAACAGATGTGCTTATCGGAGAGTTACATAGACGCCAGTGAGGATTAAGCAGAAGCTGTAATTACAGAGAAGCACAATTTGTCTTCTAATATTTATTTGTGGGAAGCCCTTGCTTATACAATACAAAATATTACTAATGGTAGAGCCACATATAGATCATTTGTAGCCGAAATTAAAGCATCTGTCTGTCTGATATTTGATTTTTTATTTTTTTTTTAATTTTCTAATTTTAACAAGTTTTAGTCTAGGATTATCAAACTTAAAGTAATAGAGATATATAGATCTCTCGCTCGCTCTGTCCCTCGCTCGCTCTGTCCCTCGCTCGCTCTGTCCCTCGCTCGCTCTGTCTCTCTATCTATATATATATATATATATATATATATATATATATATATTATTTCTTTTCTGTCACAAACATGTTATACCTTCCTGCTCTTTGCAATGGTTTTGTACAGAGCAGTCATGATCCTCTTCTTCTTGGATCCCCCACTGGTGCTCCTCTTCTCTGAGTGCCCCTATAGCAAGCTGCTTAATATGGGCTATAGCCCTCTGTCGGCTGACCTCAGACGGTCCAGGCTCAGGAAAGATCACGACTGTATAGTTGGGATCTGCCCACATGCCTGGATCTGCACCCGGCTCAGCCTATCAGCAAGCCCCCTCCACAGCCTACAAGTGTGCGCCGGAGTGGCAGAGCAGACAGCTGTGACTGACAGTCATCAGCTCTCTGCTCAGGGAGCTGTGAGAACTATGCGATCGGCTGTCTTTGATCCCTCTGTTCCCGACCTTAGAGCCGGCAGGTGACAGATGCAAGTATGATTCTAAAATAAAAACAATTCTCATACTTCTCTTTTAGGGCCAGTTTACGCCACAGAAAAACAGTCCAGATGTATTCCAGGTGCTTTTCTGCAGGCACGTTTTTGATGCAGTCCAGTGCCCCCCCCCCCCCCCTTTCTTTTCCTAACCTTAAAGGACAGTTCCTGTGCGGTTTTTATGATTTCCGGTGCGTTTCTGCTACGTTCCGGTGCGTTTTTGATATGTTCTGGTGCGTTTCAGTACAGTTCAGTGCAGAAAAAAATGCAGCATGTTCTACTTTTTTTTTTTTTCCCCGAAACTGGAATGCACTTAAACTGACCGCACTGGTGTGAACTATGCCATTGAAAACCATATAACCTACTTTCCATGCATTTTCCATACATAAACTGCACTGGACCACATGTGGTATGAATTGACCCTTAATCAGGGTTTTCCTTCCCTGCTACACTACATATTCATCTTCAGAATAGAGTATTTATAAACTAGTAGTTTGAGCAAATGCATGTATTGTGTTGTGGAGCCCAGTCATTAATTGTTGCCTGTTTTGATCTTTATGCCAACAAACCCCTTTATTTTTTTAGTGCTTGAGGTCCAATGATCTTGTAGGTACTGCCTGAGTGAGCCAACAATCTATCATTGCTTTGTACAAATGCTTTCCCACGACTGGTGACTTTCAACCTTCCTGCTGAGTAAAGAGCTGCTGTGGTATTTTTCCAATCTTTGGATGCATATATAGAAAGTGTTTGTCAGCATATCTGCTCTTTTGAGATTACTGGGGAGAAAACAAGTTTGTCAGAGACAAAGCAGTATGAATATGGTTGCACCTTATTTATGCAGTAAAATAAGGTGTTGTGTTATGTACGTAAACGAGTTTGATGATCAAATATTTATGAGATAAG
>BLSH010207550.1:47719-58375 GCA_018402905.1 Glandirana rugosa | reverse complement strand
GATACTGTCGTTGTCAGAGACAAAGCAGTATGAATATGGTTGCACCTTATTTATGCAGTAAAATATCTGCTGTGTGATTGTCCTGTCTATTTTCCACATCTGTTGTAAGCCATTTGCCTACATGTTTGTCTGTAGGGTATTGTAGAGCTTTGCAAACTATCAGGTAAAAATGCATGAGAAACCACAAAAATGATTTGCCACTGAAAACTACCTCAGTATTGTCTCTATGGATATGGTGGCGTAAAGGGATCCATCCAGGAGTGGTGTCTGAACCAGTGATATCCCAAAAAGCTCAATCACGGATAGTGCTTGGGGAACCCCTGGTGTATCGTGCAGGTGACACATATACCAGAATGAGTGTCAAGTGACACTAATGGAGGTGACTGAGTAAAAACATGAGTTTATTATAGCAACAGTTGACTAAAAGCATTGTGAAAGTACTTACAAAGATCAAAAGCCACAGTGCATGAGATAATGCTACTCACTGTGTGTAGCCATCCTGTGTGCTGTCATAGCAGCCTTGACGGTTTAGATGTGCTGCGGGGACATGGACCGCTGGATGTGCACAGGGAAGTATTGTCCTGATGGAGCGAGAGCACCGGCAGGTGTCCTGTTGGATGGGGGAACCCCAGCGAAGGGGAGGGAGGCCAATCCGGGCTGGGGAAGGTCTTGATGAAGTGGAAACCCCAGCAGAGGGGAGGATGACAAATCCTCACTGGTGGAAGTCCCAATGCAGATAGAAGCTCCCTCGATGGAGGAGGAGATCGGACATTGCTGGTGGGCGTCTGAAGATGAGCAGTGAAGGTCCGGGTGGTAGACCCTTCTTTGAACTGGGAGCTGGGGCAGCCGTGCAGTCAGCGTCCGATGTCTGTGGGTCAGTGGTCCTGGTGCGAAGTCACTCGGACAAACACAGGTCAAAACGAGGCTCGGGCGGTGGATGGAGCGCAATGTGACTGGTGTGTAGAGGTGGGGCTGTTGTGACAACGCGTTTCGGGAATGGCCCTTTAAGTCCACCTACATTGGTGTTACCTGACTCATTCTGGGTATATGCGTCACCTGCTCGATACACCAGGGATTCCCCAAGCGCTATCAGTGATTGACTATTTTTTTTTTTTTTTATTATAGGTAAAATGTACGAACCTGCTTAACGGCAGCTTGTACTGACGACAGTCATGCAAGTGAAAACATAAGTACACCCATGTACGTTGTTGACTTTTTTTTTAACGTATTTGAACAGGCAAACATTAGCTCTTCATTTAAAATTGTGCCTACAGATAACGGTGATATACAGTATCTCACAAAAGTGAGTACACCCCTCACATATTTGTAAATATTTTATTATATCTTTTCATGTGACAACACTGAAGAAATGACACTTTGCTACAATGTAAAGTAGTGAGTGTACAGCTTGTATAACAGAGTAAATTTGTTGTCCCCTCAAAATAACACAGCCAATGGCATGTCTAAACCGCTGGTAACAAAAGTGAGTACACCCCTAAGTGAAAATGTCCAAATTGGACCCAAAGCTTCAATATTTTGTGTGGCCGCCACTATTTTCCAGCACTGTCTTAACCCTCTTGGGCATGGAGTTCACCAGACCTTCACAGGTTGCTACTGGAGACCTCTTCCACTCCTCCATGACGACATCACGGAGCTGGTGGATGTTAGAGACCTTGCGCTCCTCCACCTTCCAAATGAGGATGCCCCACAGATGCTCAATAGGGTTTAGGTCTGGAGACATGCTTGGCCAGTCAATCACCTTTTACTCTCAGCTTTTTTAGCAAGGCAGTGGTCATCTTGAAGGTGTGTTATCATGTTGGAATACTGCCCTGCAGCCCAGTCTCCGAAGGGAGGGGATCATTCTCTGCTTCAGTATGTCACAGTACATGTTGGCATGTTAGGGGGCGGACGTCAATAGACGTCGTCCCGGAGATTCAGATCCGCGCTGTAGACGTCTTTCGTCTATAGCGCGGATCTCTACTAGTTAAATTACATTATTAAAGGGGACATTCCACCCTTCTTCCTCCCCTCCTATGCTAATATTTGGAACATTTTCTCTCTCGGCGGGATGGGGAACAGGTAGTTTTTACAGGTACCCACTTCCAATCAGATCGCCTAGAAGCGGAAGTTCTCTCCCTGCTTGCAGCCTTCTGGAAAATATCACGGGTCCCACAAGGCTGCAGGACCAGTCACAAAGCGTAGTGTGGCTCACGCACGTGCAGTGGGCAGCTGGCTGTGAACCTGCAAGTAGTCACAGCCGGCTCCCCACAGTTGCCAACGCCGGGGACTGAGGAGGCGGACAAAACCTGCTTTGGTGAGGAATCGCACTTGATCCCTAGACAGGTGAGTGTTTGATTATTAAAAGTCATCAGCTAGTTTGTTACTAAATTTTCTGAGCTGACTAAACACCTGCTAACTTAGAGCGGTTCTTCAAAGTCTACAACACTAGCAGATTATTTGTAAGCGGGGCCTAACAAGAACACATTTTGGGAAGCCTGTGCACCAAAAAGGTGTAAACTTTTGTACTTCTGTACAGTACATCCAGAAAGTATTCACAGCATTTTGGTATAAGGCTGTAACATAACAAAATGTGGAAAGTGAAGCGATGTGAATACTTTCCGGATGTACTGTATTTTACTCTAAGGGCCGTTTCACACACGGGTGATCTGACTGCAGACGCAACTTTGCTAGGCGATTTGAACGTGACTTCAGCGCGACTTAAAGCAACCTCCATCCCAGGCAACTTTGCACGTGGCCAATCGGAGAAGGGAGGGAGGGTTTGCCTGGGTAATTTGTGCGGAATAACTGGGTAAATTCTTTTCTTTTTCCTCTAAAGTCTCTTCAATATACATGGGGATCCTACTTGGAGACTCCCATTGAGTTCTATGTGCACAAGTTGAATAGAAGTCGCCTTGAAGTATTGCAGGAACCTTTTTTTGAAGTTGCACTGACTTCACTAGTGTACATTAAGACAGCTCTCATTTACTTCAATGGGATTTCTTATGTCAAGTGACTTGGGGCGACACAAGTCAGATCCCAAGTCGCTGTAGCGTGAAGCGTGCCTAAACTGGTGAGGTGGCAGTTGTGAGCCACAAAACGTGTATTTCTTCTGCTGTTCATCCAACATCATTACTCTGACCCATCCATAGACACACCATCACAACCCCACCACACTTCAGTGGGCACCACTACTGATCAGATCACCAATAAATCTTTCATTGTATTTCTATCCAACAATCCTGGGCCCCCCAGGGTCTCTGAATTGGTCTGCTTCTGGATGGCTCGCCTGTCTCTGAATCCTGTGCAAAACTGTAGAGGAAAAAAGCCTTTCATTTGTAAATAACTTGCTTGTACCAGAATCCTAATTCATGTCATAAACTGGAACCAATGCTTTTTATCTACATTTTTTTTTTTTTTAACCCAGTATGAGCCTGCAATCATTGCACGGAGATAAATGGATTATGGGTGCAATGCACAGGCTCCTGTAGATTCTCCTGTAGCTCATTGTCTGTACCAAGGAACAGACCTTAAGTTACTTACCTGGAGGAAGTGTCAACGGACTTTGAACACAGTTATTTGCCACATTTGTGTTACATTGAGAGCTACAAGTCCATCTGCTGTCGTTACAGGCAAAACTTGTAGTTCATTCATTCACACATCTCCTGCTGCAAAAAAAAGCACCATGTGCCACCGTGAACAATCCCCACGTGCTGTCAGTGGAGTAGTTTGGTTGATGCTAGCATAACCACGTTACCTCCTAAATATGGCTGTAACTTTGTGTAATAAGTGTATATAGCCTTTAACCCTTGTAATTTAATTCATAAACAGGTTAAATAAGAAAAAATATTGGGTGCATTCCCACCACAGTACTACTTTATGCTTTACGTAGGTGAGTTATGACATGAACTTGATTTTGTTCTTTCTCAACAGGTCTGAGTTAAGGCTTTGTTAATAATTTGCAACATTCACATTATTCTTTGTTATCTGAATACCAGCTAATTGCCAATCTCCCCCGGTGCTGGCCTCCTACTTACCATTACTTAACTGCATACAGCAGAAAACCTTTTTGAATATTGGATCAGAAGAATTCTTCCAATGTATCCAGTTTTTTCATTATAAATGTATGCTGGCTTTATTTCCCACACACTAGGCTTTTTCAGTGTGTCTTTTCTGGCTGTTATGCCACAGTTTCTATTCTCCATCTAGTGGCTGATTTTGAAAATTTCACATTTTGAGGAAAATTTCAGATGCCTACCTACAGATACCAGATGTCTACCTCTGCTCCGATTTATAATCGGTGACCACCTCTCATATGTCTGGCAGAGCTGGTGATGAGGAAGCTGCTTGCATTTTGGTGTCCATTAGATTTTGTGCCCCATAAGATCAAATGTTGACCGAAGTTTCAGACAGGATCCTTCTTTACACAAGAAAATGCCAGTATTCTACTATTAACTCATGTACATGGCTAAGTCTAAGCAAATGTTCAAAAAAGCGTGGGCAGCATATAAAGTCAGATACATTCCCTGCTCAACGTACTGACCAGCCTGTATATAAAGTCAGTTTACCTTACTGGAAATTTAGATGGCAGTTCCTAATGGTTAGTTCCTTCTGAAGATCTGCCCAATTTGTTGGGCTGACCATGCAAATGTATTACAAAATCATTAGATGTCACCTGAGAGAGTGGCATATTATATATGGGATGGGATGTGCTGTGCCACAAACTGAGCTTTAGGGTTAGCTGGGAGGTATTTCCAGCATGCAGGAAATATTTTGTCATTGGCTACTAGTTTTAATTTTAACTGGGAAAACAGTCTTAGCACTTGTTTTTTAAATTCATAAACATCTGTGAACCGGCTGGATTTTTTTTTTTTTTCTGTTTGAGTTTTTCAAAAGGTGGTACAAAAATAAGCCCACACAGGGGCAAAGCTAAGGCCCACTGTGGCTGTCGCACAAAGTGCTTTTACAAACGAAACCTAAAAACACGAACATAACCCATGCGTGTCTGGCTCAGGCCGTTATGTGAACAAACATACTTATTTCGCCCCTTAGCAGAGGACAAGTCTCAAAATTCACACCCCCCCCAAGCCAGCATCAATCCTAAACCTACATTGATTACACAGAGGCATCCTACAGCTGAGCTGTGAGGCCATTTGGACCACACCTTGGCATACTTTTGAGGGAAACCTCTATTGCTATAAGTGTCTATTATGTATTGGTAATGGAACATTGACCAGCTGTTTCTAGAAGTTGACTGTTGGAGGGTTAGGCTTTTTCCAAGTGAGGGTAATTGCTTTCCTTTGCGTAAAATAGCCCCAAGAGTGTTCGTTCGGCCACTATGGGGGCCAGATCTTCCACCAAGCCCAGTAGGCAGACATGTAAGTTGGGAGGAAATGCAATTCCCAAGACTAGATGAATAACACGGTCAACAGCTTCCCAATATTGAGTTCTAGCAGGAAAAGTCCAAAATGTGTGGATGAAGTTCCCCAACTGATGAGAGCATCTTCAACAACTGAGGAGTGTATGGATTCATTTTGTGAACCCTGGATGTGGTGAAATGGGCTCTGTGTACGATCTTGGATTGAACGAGCCTATCCCCAAGATAAGATGTTTGAAGGGGAAGTCCCAAATATCCGACCAATCCCCCCGTCAAGGTCAGGAATGTCGTTCGACCATTTACGTCAAAGGGAGGCCAATTCTCTGAGACTATCCATGCGTAAGTGAGTATATAAAACAGACTTTTTTCCTGAACATTCCGAGCCTAGGATTGCCTCCGAACAGGCTGGATTTTTAATACAGAAGGGACATTCTATGAGAGGAATTTATCTAAAGTGGAGCGGCTGTGCGTGGCATCCAGTTAGCTTCTATCTTTCATTTTCAAAGCTTAACTGAACAAGCTGAAGGTTTGCTGATTGGTTACCCTGCACAGCTGCTCAAAACTGGAGCAGACCGAATTTAGATGAATTTCCATTTATGTCCCTTCCGCATTAAAGTATTTTCATCTGCTTGTTTACAGTGTACCTTGAGCCAAACACGCACTCGTGTGTTATCCTGGCCAGCCAGTCTATTGGCTGAAAATGCCAGTGACTGACGAGGGGAGGGTTTCTGTGGACACCACATCGCTTGAGTGGAGGGCAGTATAGTCCTGCTTTAGTTAAGGCACATACACTATTCCTAATTTGAAAAGGAAAATGGTGTGGGGGTTTGTGTGTTTTAATTTGTAATCATTTATGTATTAAATGGAATGGGATATCGAGTAGTGCTGCACTGTTTACATAATCACATCCAAGATGGCAGCACCTAGTAGCACTCTTGGGGCTTTTTGATGTCTACACAAGAGAGGCTTTTACAGGTAAATAACATGCATTACCTACAATAAGTGCACATAGATTGTTGTTGAAACAAATAGTCTGCCAAAAGGGTCTCCTTAACCGGTTCCGTACCAGATCGCGTACATATACTGTTGCCGTGTGGTTCTATTACGCAAAATCGCCATCTATAAATGGCGCCGGCACGCTCTCGTGCCTGCAGCACTCTGCAGGAGGGTGCCCCCGGCTTGGGCGGACCCAATGTCCGCTGGCGAGCCGCGATGACCTGGCAGAGAGAGAGAGAGAGCGAGGGAGAGAGAACGGGGAACCACTCTGTTGGTGAGCTTTTTGAAAAATCTACTGGTCACTGGGATCAGTTAGATCTCTTATGCCCATGGTAGCCCAGCCCCCTCAGTTAGAACACACCTAGGGAACACAGTTAACCCCTTCATTGCCCCCTGCAGATTAACCCCTTCGCTGCCAATGGCATTTATACAATAATTTGTGGATATTTAAATTTCTGATCGCTGTGTAATTGTCATTGGTCCCAAAAAAGTGTCAATGTCCGCCCCAAGATCTAAGTCCCGATTTAAAAAATCGCAGATCACGGCCATTACCAGTACCATATGAGGAACAATATAAATCTGCCAAAACCGATAATTTTTTTTTTTTTAATATTTATTTTTTTGGATTTGCATTTTAGCAAAAAGTAAGAAATGTGTTGTGTTTTTTTTTTTTTTTTTTCAAAATTGTCGCTCTTTTTTTGTTTATAGCGGTGATCAGAAATGACCAAGAGGTGATCAAATGCCACCAAAAAGCTCCATTTGTGGGAAAAAAAGGATGCAAATGATATTTGGGTACAACGCCGCATGATGGCGTAATTGTCAGTTAAAGTGACGCAGTGCAGAATTGCAAAAAGTGCTCTGGTCCTAACATGGGAAGTGCTTTCCATGGCTGAAGTGGTTAAATTGGACAGCTAAGGTCACGTGACAGTCATGTGAAAGTAAAGTGCCAAGTTTTGGGTGGTCCCCAGGATATAGTAATAGAGGGGGAATTCTTCCAATGGGGATACAAACTCTTGACACACTGGTGACAAACAAGGATTCCCTCCTTTTGGAGCGTTTTCCTCTCACATCCTGTGTTTGCTATGGGACAGGGAACTGGAGAGAAATCTCCCCAATAGGACAAAGATGGCAAAGGAAAAAAGGTTATAACTCTCCCTTACTCTATCCAAAATGGGGGGAAAAAAAGCTTTTTTTTACCTCTAGTTCTACTTTAAGTGCCCTATAATATTTTGAGTGTTTGACTATTAGGCCTCATACACACGGGCGTATCTAAAAAAAATAAACAAAACGTCGGGTCCGACGTCAAGGAAAAAAAGTCGACGTTTTTCGGCGTTATGCATTGGTGTTTTTGAGCGTTAGTGAGCGTCGGCGTCAATAGGCATTTTTTTAAAAAATATCATCCCTCTGCTATTTTTCAACCTAAAAACGCCGGAAAACGCCGGTACAATATTAGGTGGCGTTTGTTGGCGTTAGTTGGCGTTTGTTGGCATATTGTGGCGTCGGCGTCAAAAAACGTCACAGCCTCAGAACGCGATGGCCATGGGTTCTACTTTCTGCTCACTAACGCCGACGCCACCTACAGCTCAGAAACGCCGACTTTTTTATGGGGCCATTGACTAACATGGAGAGCTGCAAAAAACGCCAGAAAAGGCCGGCGTCAAAAAACGTCCGTGTGTATGAGGCCTTAGCCATTGGGTTATTCAGTAACTGAAGATCTTCTAGAAGGTTTGCTGTATTTGAATTGAGACGCAGGCACAATTTAAATCTTTCATTTTCTAGGATAAACGCAATTATCACTGTACTTGTATATATCATCCAGTAGGTGGTAGTATTTGTTGCTTTGTTGGGTAGCACAGTATTTAAAAAAAAAAAAAAAAAGATGATCCACAGAACATAATTGCCGATTCTTAGTTCCAATTAGTGTTACAGCAATCGTGGCAGTTTTTTTCAGTGTGAAAGCTGGTTTTTATGACCGCAGTTAGGCTGAAGTATCTCATGATCCATGTGACGGTCTCCTTGCTAAAGATTCATACTTGACTTTTTTTTTTTTTTTACTCTTTGTTGTGTGAGGGAATAAATAGAGAATCCATTGTAGCCAGAAAAATAATTATGAACTAGGGCAAGGTTGACAATGTAAAGTGCACCAGTGCCCAGACTAGGGACATACATTTTTTACGTATTCTTAAAAAAACTTGGGACAGTTCTGTAAATGTGTTTACAGGCAGGGAACATGAAGGGGAAAAAAAGGTGCTACTTCATGAATGATATCCAGTGTCATTCATCCTGGAAAATTGAGGAGAATACTATAAACGAATAGGTGTCATGGTGATGCCTCATTTTACATTGGAGCACCCTTATCCTTAATAGCTGCCCTATTTGTAGGTGTGTCCAGCCTAGTAATGACATCATAGATTCTCTTCCCTCTGTGGTGAGCAGATGTTGGTGACTCCATGTAATGTTGCTTGTGCCTCAAGATAAACTTGAGTTCATCTTTGGGTTCAGTCCAAACCTGACTCTGTTTGTCAGCGGTCAGTGCTGGGTTAATGAGCTCTGGGTAGGGGGATTCGCCAGCCCACAGCTGCACATACGCAAAGGAATGGGGATGCTTGTGACTTCATTGACCTCATATGGTCACAGTCGGTGATGTCCTGAGCATCCTAGCCCCTTTGTGTATGTGCAGCTGTGTGGGTTGTGGAATGTCCCAGCTGCAGCTTAATTTGACATCTAACTACGAGCAAATCCATGCTTGGGATATATGAAAAACGTAGAATCGTCCCCCAAAAAAGTCCAATGGGACGAGACATGTTAAGACAATGTCATCACAAGAACAGGAAGTTGTGGTTATGGCCATATTTGAATGGATGTGTGATCTTTCCCTTGGATTCATTTTTACTTCTACACTATTGGAAGCTCTTTTTTATGGGGTGGATTGGTGACACTGGAGAAGGGAGCGGAGAAGAGAGTAGAAATTGAGTGCATTGTAGACTGATTGTGGTCATAAGGCTCTGGTGAGGCTCCGTTGCATGAGGTTGACACCTGGTGGGTAGATTGTTGGTGGTATAGTGTGATATAACTGCATGTTTATGTGAGCACAATAAAGTGTGGAAAGCACACTTATAGATTGATACTATCGCGTTATCTTGGTTTTTATTTTATTTTTTAATATGTCCATGGGGAACTATTGATTTTACTCATTATACAAGGGGCGTCTCACAATCTGGTGAGCATTGAAGATATTGGTGAGAAGATCACTTAAAGGGAATTGGTGATTATAGAAGAACTATGGTCAAAATTATAAAATCAATGTGTTTATGTACCTATGTAGTCTGTTAAACATGTCACGGATTGTTTTGCAAAAAGCAGTAAGGATGTTGAGATATCTACCTTGTCCCCTGCTCTCCTGCTCTCATGTTCACTTTATTGAGGAGACAACTTTACTTTCTGGTTTTCGAATTGCCTGTTGTCTCGTTTTGTGTTCTATCTCTCTGTAGAAACGTTCTGACATCACAAGGTGCTCTTGTAGTACATGGAAATATCAGGCATTTCATTCTACACAGAAGTCTTTTAGGCTCCGCCCACGATCAGACCATGAATCCCACCTATGTCCTGCCTTTGCTCGCCCACTGCTCTAGCTCCTAGCTTGGCTTCTGTTCTGCCAGTTTACAAATTACCAGATGAGATCGGGCAGAGGTAAGCACACTGATTAATAGGCAGATCTGTGTGAGAACTAACCTGTACTGACTTGTTCCGTTTTACATAGCACACACCCAGCTATTGATTGGCAGATAAGTGTGTGTTATGTAAAATAGATTGAGAATAATAGACAGGAGGACCCTGGCAAATGTAGTTTCTCATGGGAGATAGAGAAGCTAGTTCACTGAAAGGAAATGACACCTGAGCTCTGCTGAACTCCTCCCATCATCACTAACACTATACAGCAAAGAAGGCATGAATAGGGGATTTGAGACTACAATTGCAGCTATATGGTAGGAAAATAATAATTTCAGTTATTTTCATTACCATGTGTAACTTTCAGGTATTTATATGAATATTTACTAAAATATGTATGTTGCCTTTAGTTGTACTTTAAAGAGGAAGTAAACCCTTTTAAAAACGCTCCTAGACGCGAACACTGCATGCAAAATGTGTCAAAACGGCCGTTTTAGACGCCGGCTTCTAGCTGTCAAAAAAAATTAAGGGGAGGTTGAATGAAATGGTGTCCCGTGTAAATGGAGCCGAACACATTTATAAGCAGCTACAGCAAATATATATATATATATATATAT
>BLSH010207550.1:33290-46279 GCA_018402905.1 Glandirana rugosa | reverse complement strand
TTTTTTTTTTTTTTTTTTTTTTTTTTTATCACAAATATGAGGAAGAATATAAATCGTCCAAAACCGTTGAAAAAAAATGTTTTTTTATATATTTTTTTGGATTTGTATTTTAGCAAAAAGTAAGAAATTCAGTTTTTTTTTGCAAAATGGTCGCTCTTTTGTTTATAGCGGTGATCAGAAATGACGCAGCGGTGATCGAATACCACCAAAAGAAAGCTCTATTTGTGGGGAAAAAAAAGGACGCAAATTTTGTTTGGGTACAACGTTGCACGACCGCACAATTGTCAGTTGAAGCGACGCAGTGCCGAATCGCAAAAAGTGCTCTGGTCCTAAAGTGTGAAATCCTTCCGGGGCTGAAGTGGTTAAACAAGTTCCTAGAATACCAGAAATTATCTATGGAGAGTATTTACTCTGTGAATAAACCTGTTAAAGGTTGTTTTCATGACTTCCCTGGATCTCAGAGATGCCTATTTGCGTGTCCCGATCTTCCCGGAACATCAGGCATTCCTGAGATTTGCGGTGGTAACCCAGGAAGGGGTGTTCAACTGGCAATTCAGGGCACTTCCCTTCGGGCTAGCAGCCAGTCCAAGGATCTTCACAAAGATCCTAGCAGAGAGTTTAATCCCTAACCTGGATGACCTGCTCATCTTTGATCCGTCAGCCGTTCAGGTGTAAGCAGACACCCGAAGGGTGATCTCTGTCCTGCAAAAGCTGTGCTGGTTGGTGACCATGGAGAAATCATCCCTGGAGCCACCTCAGGTCCAGACCTACTTAGGCTACCGGGTAGATGCAGGGTCTCAAAAGCTTTTTCTCCCAGGGGAATAGGTGGAGAAAATGGTCACAGCCGTCAAAAGGCTGATAGGAGCTTCTGTGTGTTCCAGGCGGGAGATCCTTGTGGTCCTGGGACTCATGTCAGCCAGCATTCCAGCAGTTATTTGGGCACAACTGCACTCGAGAGACCTGCAATTTTTCCATCTTTCCTCTTGGGACAAAAGGAATGAATCCCTAGACGAAAGTCTAATTATCACCCCACAGGTAAAATCTTCCCTGAAGTGGTGATTAGTCCCAATCAGTCTGGAAAAAGGCAGACCCTGGAGTCAGTGGCATCCACTAAAGGTCACCACAGAAGCAAGCGCCCAGGGATGGGGAGCCCACTTAGGGAAAGCCAAGGCTCAGGGAACCTTGGACAGGGAAGTAGCCAGGTCCTCTTCCAATCTCAGAGGGTTCAGTGCAGTGGGGGAAGCCTTCGAAAGCACAGTTGCAGGCAAACAAGTCCAGATTTGCTAAGACAATGCTACGACTGTAGCTTAGCTATCCCGTCGGGGGGACCAGATCCAGAGCCCTTCTTGTCTTGGCGAAGGAGATCCTGGGCTGGCCTGAGCACAGGGTGGGTTTCATTGTCTGCAGTCCATTTAAAGGGCACAGACAACCAGGAAGCAGACTTCCTCAAAGGCCAGCCTGTCATATGGGGAGAATGGGAGCCGAACCCGAACGGATTTCAGGTACTAGTCCCAGAAGTTTGGCTGCCCAGAGGTAGACCTCTTTGCCAATCGAAAGAACAGAAAGGTAAAGAAGTTATTTTCCCCCTCTCAGGAAAGAGTCAGAGGGCCTGGACACTTTAGCACAGAGCTGCAACTTCCAGTTGGCTTACACCCCCCCATCCCCCCTCTGGCACAGATTCCTCGCGTCCTCCAGAAGCTCAGCCAGTCCACGGGCCTATTCCTCCTAGTAGCCCCATGGTGGCCAAGGCGGGCTTGGTTGGTGACCTTGAAGGCGCTGTCAGTAGCACCTCCCTGTAATCTCCTGGGCCTTCCAGACCACCTCTCCCATGGTCCAGTGCTGCACCCCAGACCAGAGTTTTTTAATTTGAGGGCCTGGTTAGTGAGTGCCAGATTCTCAGGGGGAAAGGTTGCTCAGAGAGTGATACTCTCCTCTTGAGCAGGAAACCAGTGACACGGAAAATATACTTTAAGGTATGTAAAATCTTTTGTACTTGGTCTAAACAAAAACAAATTGTTTCCACCTCTATTCCTGTAATCCTGGAATTTCTTCAGGATGGAGTAGAGAAGGGTGTGGCAGCTCCCTTGTGACCAAGTCGGATGTGACGAAGCGTGTTAAGGGCGTGGTTATACGACGACTCAACCATGCTGAATGTGTGTCCCGGCCGTGACGTGGTGTTGGAGTGAGAGACGATACAGTGATCGCGGACTGGTAACAGCCTGAATATGCATTCAAAGTGATTGATCTTCTTTATTCGTGTAAGCACATATAATTCTAGAATAAAAGCAACGGTTTTGAGAGGCTATCCCTTTTTTGTCTTTTGAGTAATGGTTGCTGTAACCTGGAAGTAGGAGCTGAGAGGTTTTTCTCATGTGGTGATAACCATCTGTTTTGCTGGTACAAATCATACGTCTGGTGAGCCTCAGTTTATTTGGTTCTCTGCAGGTCTTGCACCAGTGGAGGAGGATTGATTGGTGATTGAATAATATAAGCACAGTCTTTCACTGCATTCGAGATTGGAAAGCTGTGATCATCACATTGGACTTTTTTATGAACTTTATATGCTCTTGCACTGTTTTTTACTTGTATATCTTGTGCGCTGCTGAAAACGTTGACATTTTATTCCTTTTCCTCTTGGCAAGTACCATCGCCATTCCACAAGCGTGCTCAATTTTATAGCATGACATGTTGGGTATCGGTTTACTCGGCATGACATCTTTCATATTTTACAAAGAAATTTGGGAATATATATATATATATATATATATATATATATATATATATATATATATATATACATACATACATACATACATACATACATACATACATACATACATACATACATACACACACACACACACACACACACACACACACACACACACACACACACACACACACACACACACACACACACACACACACACACACACACACACACACACACACACACACACACACACACACACACACACACACACACACACACACACACACACACACACACACACACACACACATACAGTACAGACCAAAAGTTTGGACACACCTTCTTATTCAAAGAGTTTTTATTTTCATGACTATGAAAATTTTAGATTCACACTGAAGGCATCATAACTATGAATTAACACGTGGAATTATATACATAACAAAAAAGTGTGAAACAACTGAAAATATGTCATATTCTAGGTTCTTCAAAGTAGCCACCTTTTGCTTTGATTACTGCTTTGCACACTCTTGGCATTCTCTTGATGAGCTTCAAGTGGTAGTCACCTGAAATGGTCTTCCAACAGTCTTGAAGGAGTTCCCAGAGATGCTAAGCACTTGTTGGCCCTTTTGCCTTCACTCTGCGGTCCAGCTCACCCCAAACCATCTCGATTGGGTTCAGGTCCGGTGACTGTGGAGGCCAGGTCATCTGGTGCAGCACCCTATCACTCTCCTTCTTGGTCAAATAGCCCTTACACAGCCTGGAGGTGTGTTTGGGGTCATTGTCCTGTTGAAAAATAAATAATGGTCCCACTAAACGCAAACCGGATGGAATAGCATGCCGCTGCAAGATGCTGTGCTAGCCATGCTGGTTCAGTATGCCTTCAATTTTGAATAAATCCCCAACATTTATAAGGCAAGAAATCACACTTATTAAACCTGACAGGGCACACCTGTGAAGTGAAAACCATTTCAGGTGACTACCTCTTGAAGCTCATCAAGAGAATGCCAAGAGTGTGCAAAGCAGTAATCAAAGCAAAAGGTGGCTACTTTGAAGAACCTAGAATATGACATATTTTCAGTTGTTTCACACTTTTTTGTTATGTATAAAATTCCACGTGTCAATTCATAGTTTTGATGCCTTCAGTGTGAATCTACAATTTTCATAGTCATGAAAATAAAGAAAACTCTTTGAATGAGAAGGTGGGTCTAAACTTTTGGTCTGTACTGGTATATAATTTTTAATTTTTTTTTTAATTAAAGTGTATTTTTTCCCAAAAAAATTGTGTTTGAAAAAACCGCTGTGCAAATACCACGTGACGTAAAAAAATTGCATCGATCACCATTTTATTTCCTAGGGTCTCTGCTAAGAAAAAAAAAAAATTTGGGGATTGGAAGTAATTTTCTAGCAAAAAGTACTGATTTAAACTTGCATAGTGTCAGAAAAGGCCTGGTCAGCAAGTGGTTAAAATTTTATTATTCCATGGAAAGTCTGCCCATGTTACCGAGTCACTTACTTGTCATGTGGATCTCTGAAATGTCCTGGTTTTAGTAATGCCGCCACCCACTTCATGACCTTGCATGGCCACAGCTTTATGAACTTGCAGGTATATAACATTTTTACATGATTTTATTTTCTTTTTATGTAAGGGTTCGAGTGTTTACATGCTGAGAACATTTGTTTGCTCATAATGTGCATTTCCTCAACTTGTAGACACTACGTATCAGTATTGGTTAACTGTAGTAATCCATTTTTTTTTCTTTTGGTTTAAATGCTAATTAAGGGTAGACAGTCACCACATTAAGGCCCCTTTCACACTGAGGCGCTTTCCTAGCATTTTTGTGTAAAAATAGCGCTTCCAAAACTCTTCTAAAACGCTGCCCATTCATTCCAATGTACCTATTCACACTGGGGCGTCACGCTGGTGCCGCGTTTAAAAAAAGTCCTGCAAGCATGATTTTTTGTGCTTATTCTGAGCGCTAAAATAGCGCATTTAAAAACGCCCATATACATTGAAATGAATGTAAAGCGCGTTAAAAGCACCAGCAAAACGCCCAGAGGTTGTGGAAAGGTCAAAATGCCAGGAAGTAAACAGGATGTAATGTAGGGGGATGTGCTATTTATTTAATGCTAGCCTGGCCGTTAGCGTGAATTATAGCGCTAACGCTGGAAAAACGTGCTAACGCTTCATGTTTTGCACACATTTTTCAAACGCCTCAGTGTGAAAGTAGCCTAAGGTACCTTTCACACTGAGGCGCTTTCCTAGCGTTTTTGTGCTAAAAATAGCGCTTCCAAAACGCTGCCCATAAATTCCAATGTACTTATTCACACTGGGGCGTCACGCTGGCGCCACGTTTAAAAAAAAGTCCTGCAAGCATGATTTTTTGTGCTTATTCTGAGCGCTAAAAATAGCGCATTAAAAACGCCCATATACATTGAAATGAATGTAAAGCACGTTAAAAGCGCCCGCAAAATGCCAAGAGGTTGTGGAAAGGTCAAAATATCAGGAAGTAAACAGGATGTAATGTAGGGGGATGTGCTATTTATTTAACCCCTTCCTTACCTGCTCATTTCTGACACTCCTCTCCTACATGTAAAAATCATAATTTTTTTGCTAGAAAATTACTCAGAACCCCCAAACATTATATATGTTTTTTAGCAGGGACTCTAGGGAATAAAATGGCAATCATTGCAACTTTTTATATCACACGATATTTGCGCAGGAATTTTTCAAACACGTTTTTTTTTTGGAAAAGAAACAGTTTAGTGAATTAAAAAAATACAAGTTGGCCCAATTTTTTTGTATGCTGTAAAAAAGGATGTTACGTAGAGTAAATTGATACCCAACATGTCACGCTTTAAAATTGCGAACACTCGTGGAATTGCGCCAAACGTTGATATTTAAAAATCTCCATAGGCGACGCTTTAAAATTTTTTATAAGTTACATGTTTAGGGTTACAGAGGAGGTCTACTGCTAGAATTGTTGCTCTCGCTCTAACGCATGCGGCGATACCTCACATGTGTGGTTTGAACACCGGTTACATATGTGGGCGGGGCGTTCGCTTCTGCGCACGAGCACGCAGGGACGCGGGAAAATAATGCGGCAAAAACGCGGTCATAACGCTTGATGTTTTGTGCGCGCTTTTCAAACGCCTCAGTGTGAAAGTAGCTTAAGAGTCTGATTTTTAAAAAATTAGTTTTGTATATAGGGAACCTTCCCAATCTCAGAAACTGAGACAAAAATGTTGAAGGGTGAGTTCAACCTAAAACTAAAATCTCTAAATCTACTTGCATCCACAATCTAAGACTAACCTATCTAGCCCTGTAAAGCAAAAATTGCTATGCATACCTTTTCTGAAGCCGGTCCCATGCTGAGCTGTCAGTGGCGGCTTCTATGTGTAGGAGTGTGCAGAAGAGGCAGCCGACAATGAAAGCCCCATTGTGACTCTATGGGTGGCATCACTTCCCTGGCATTTCATAGCCGACAGTCTCCTGCACAGAGCTTCTGCCGCTGGAGATCGGAGCGGCTACAGAAAAGTAGATTAAGAGAATTTAAGTTTTAGGCTGAACTTCCACTTTAACCAGTTGCCGACCGCCCACGTGGCTTGGCGGCAGAAACCTGGCTCGATATCGAGATTGCGGAACGTGAGTGTGCACCGCCGCAGGTGCGCTCACTGTGTATCAGGGGACCCGGGGAGCTACCCACGATCCTTCTCTCTGCAGTGACAGAACGGGATCTCCGTTCTGACAGGGGAGGAGTGTGATTGCATGCTTCCTGTATATGGGAGCAGCGTTCACACTCCTCCACTTAGCCCTGCCCCCATACATTTAGTAACACACCCTATGGAACACAGTTAACCCTTTGATCGCTCCCTAGTGTTAACCCCTACCCTGCCAATGACCTTTACACAGTAATCAGTGCATTTTCATAGCACTGATCGCTACATAAATGTCATTGGTACCAAAAAAGGGTAAAAAGTGTCCGACATGTCCGCTGCAATGTCCCAGTACCGCTAAAAATCGCAGATCGCCGTCATTAATGGTAAAAAATAAAAAGCCTATAAATGAATTCTCAGTTTGTAAACGCGGCAACTTTTGCACAAACCAATCAATATACGCAGATTTTGCTTTTTTTTCTACTCCAGAAATATGTGGGAGTGTGTATGTGGGGAGAAAGAGAGGGAGGGGGAGAGAGAGAGAGAGAGAGAGAGAGGCTGTGTGCATGAACACATAGGATAACATGATGGAGGGTTTGACTGTAGAAAAAAAATGTCTGCAGCTGAAAACAGCTGCTGTAAAACAGTTAAAAACGTCCTGTGTGCATGAGGCCTAAAAATGCCCAAAAACGCGGCTCACCAGTGTTTCATGTTTTTTTTTATCCCATTGAGGGGGAAAAAAAAAACGCTAATGCAAAAATGCTACTGGCATTTTTATAACGTTTTTTTAATGTTCTGTGTACATGAAGCCTTAGAGTGGCTGCGCTCGGGATGAGTTAACGGATAATCGCATTGTCCGCCTGGGAGGAGGGGAGTGTTGGATACACTACCAGATTTAGATACCCTAATCAAATTGACTCCAAAAGCCAGCTAACAACTTTGGGGACTGAAGGCAGAATCCAAATATTGAGCTTCTAGCATAAATACTAAGACAAATATAATAGTAAATTGGTAAGCTGCATTAGAATTGTTTGCTTTTGGGTTTAATACTGCTTTAACCACTCTGTAAACCCGGAAGGTGTACCCACCTTCATGACCAGAGAATTTTTTGCAAAACGGCACTGCGTTACTTAACCACTGACAATTGTGCAGTCGTGCAACGTTGTGCCAAAACTAAATTTGCGTCCTTTTTTTTGCTACAAATCGAGCTTTCTTTTGGTGGTATTTGGTCACATCTGCGTCATTCCTGATCACCGCTATAAACAGAGCGACAATTTTGAAGAACAAAATAAATGATTTTGCTAAAATACAAATGTGTGTTCCCTAGGCTTGTTTTTTTGTGGGGGCTGGGCTACCATGGGCATAAGAGATCTAACTGATCCCAGTGACAGGGATCAGTAGAGCTCTCACATGCCCACTGACAGAGCGTGGAACCGCCGTATTTACATCAGCTGTTCCCCGTTCTTTCCCTCTGTCAGGTCATCTCGGCTCGCCAGCGGACATCTGGTCCGTCCGAGCCGCGCGGGCACGAGAGCGCGCCCTCGCGAATTGCTGCTCATATACGGCGATTCATGAGACAGCACCACACTGCCGCAGTAAATATGCTGTAGCCGGTCGGGAACCGGTTAAACTGACAATTGCGTGGGTGTGTGACGTACCCAAACAAAATTGAAGTCTTTTTTTTTTTTTTTTTTTCCCCCACAAATATTTGATGGTATTTGATCACCTCTGCTGCTCTTTTTTTGTTTATAGTGCAAAAAATAAAAAAAACTGCAGTTTTGGTAAAAAAGCAATATTTTTTACTTTGTACTATAAAACATACCCAATACAAAAAGGAAAAAAATGGAATTTCTTCAATTTAGGCCAATATGTATTCTACATATTTTTGGTAAAAAAAAAATTCCCAATTGGCGTATATATATTGATTGGTTTGCGCAAGTTATAGCATCTACAAATTGTGGGATAGATTTAGGGACTTTTTAATTTTTTTTTTTATACTAGTAATTGCGATCAGCGGGACTGCAACATTGCGACACACAAATTGGACACGAAGTGACACTTTTTGGGGACCATTGACACCAATACGGTAATCGGTGCTAAAAAAAAAAAAATAAATCCACCGACACTGTATAAATGACACTGGCAGGGAAGGTGTTAACACCAAGTGTGATCAAAGGGTTAAATAAAATCATGATTCGCAGGAATTACAGATTCTGTTCCTGTCTGACGGAGAACGATGGTCTGCTTTGTTTGCATCAGCAGACTGCCGTTCTGTCATTCCCCGGAGCGATCGCGGGAGGCTGGCAGCCATATTGTGGCAGCCGGGCCCACTGATTCGCTCCCGCTTTTTCGCTCCCGTTGTGTCCAATCACAGTGGGAGTGGGTCACCAGCGACGCGTGCCCCAGACCATGTCGCGCTGATAAGTACAGGTACATTGTTTCTTACAGCCCTGCCACAGTATATATGCGGTGGGCAGTCCGGAACTGGTTTAGATAAAGTGCTATAACCAATAGCAGACATTCATAAATCTTTCATTTTCCTGACCAAAATGAACCGTAAAATATTAAATACTGCTGTTGACCTTTTATTTGCAGTCAGTAGTACATTGCTTTCTTGAAGTGAAAATACATTTTGCTAAAAGGAAATAATTCTAAATCAGCCCTCAGTAGGAAAATGGCATAATGTGCTAGTATGCACCTGTAAAAAGGAAGCCCTCCAGTGCTGAGCTGTCAGTCCTGGGGAGTTTCCATCTTTTCCCGGCTTCCTTCCTTCTGGGTTCATTGTTTTTGGTTGCTTGAATGGCTGGCCACAGTGTCCCTCCTGTGCATGCGTACCAGAGTCACTTCATCATGGAACACAACGGGGTGGAAAATGTACTCTGAGCTGCACATGCATGGCTCAACTCGTATTACTACCGATAGGCAGGGGTAAGCATTTGACAGAAGAGACCAATAGGGTCATTAAAAAAACATACTTGTCAGCAATTTTTTTATACCTTTTTTAGCTGCTATACAGTAGATTTTCAAATGAATGTTCATATGAAAAATCTTATTGGCACATTCGATGACATGACGCACGAGGTTCAAAAGTGCCTCAAAAACATTTGCTTTTGAAATTAATGGACAAAACCCACATTCTTTGTTAGAAATTTGAGAATTTTCCGCCCTGCTCCTTAGAATTTTCTAATCACTGCAGTTGAAAATGAACATTGGTTTGACCCCCATTAATCATTGGAAAACCAATATTTCTTCAAACTACAATCTTTTAAGGAAATTCCACTAATGTACGGCAAGCTTTCATGGCACAGAATGCACAGTGGGAGAAATGTACAGTGAGGGGGGAAAAAAGCTGATTTTGTACGTTTCCCACTGACAAATGATCAGTCTATTATATTAATGGTAGTTTTATTTTAACCGTAAACACATTTCAAAAAAGTCATAAATTGGTTTGCATGTTAATGAGTGGAATGGGTATTTGATCCCCTATCAATCAGCAAGATTTCTGGCTCCCAGGTGTCTTCTATACAGGTAACGAGCTGAGATTAGGAGCACTCTCAAAGGGAGTGCTCCTAATCTCATCTTGTTACCTGTATAAAAGACACCTGTCCACAGAAGCAATCGATCAGATTCCACTCTCTCCACCATGGTCAAGACCAAAGAGCTGTCCAAGGATGTTGGGGACAAGATTGTAGACCTAAACAAGGCTGGAATGGGCTACAAGACCATCGCCAAGCAGCTTGGTGAGAGGGTTACAACAGTTGGTGCAATTATTCACAAAAGGAAGGAACATAAAATAGGTCAATCTCCCTCAGCCTGGGACTCAATGCAAAATCTCACCTCATGGAGTTTCATTGATTATGAGAACGGTGAGGAATTAGCCCAGAACTACACGGGAGAATCTTGTCAATTATCTTAAGGCAGCTGGGACCATAGTCACCAAGAAAACAATTGGTAACACGCTACGTGTGATGGAATTAAATCCTACAGCGCCCGCAAGGTCCCTCTGCTCAAGAAAACACATGTACAGGCCCATCTGAAGTTTGCTAATGAACATCTAAATGATTTGGAGGAGAACTGGGTGAAAGGGTTGTGATCAGATGAGACCAAAATTAATCTTTGGCATCAACTCAACTCGCCGTGTTTGGAGGAATGCTGCCTATGACCCCAAGAACGCCATCCCCACCGTCAAGCATGGAGGTGGAAATATTATGCTTTGGGAGGTGTTTTTCTGCTAAGGGGACAGGACAACTTCACTGCATCCAAAGGGACTATGGACAGGGCCATGTACCATCAAATCTTGGGTGAGGACCTCCTTCCCTCAGCCAGGGCATTGAAAATGGGTCATGGATGGGTATTCCAGCATGACAATGACCCAAAAAACTCAGCTGAGGCAACAATGGAGTGGCTCAAGAAGAAGCACATTAAGGTCCTGGAGTTGCCTAGCCAGTCTCCAGACCTTAAAGCGTTAACCCCCCCCCCAAGAAAAAAAAATGGATCCTGCTCCTTTAAACCATGTAATATGACAGTGCTTGTCCTGTCATTTGGCCCCCTGTAACACCTAAACCTTGCTGATGCTGCCTGGCTATACCCTCCCCCTATACTTAGACTAATAGATCAGAGCAGCTGAGAACTGACACCAGAGTCATCCATACGTGCCTCCATCATCCACAGCCTGTGATCTGCTCTCCTCTCTGCTCCTGTGTCCTTCCCCCTCTCCTTTCTGCTTGTGACAGTGTCGCCCCCTCCTGCTTGCATAACACTAACTGGTTTACAAATTAGCACTGCCTTCCACTGCAGTGTCCCCCTCTGTGTATGATTTATAAAAATAAGTGCAAAATGCCTAATTTCACTGTCTAGATTGCGATCACATGACCAGCCAGCTCTCTCCTCCCCTCCTGACTGACGCAAGCAGAGGAATCTCTGCCCCTCCCGCTGCATCTGTTAGAGGAGGGAAGGAGAAAGCCAGTCGATCATATGATCACAATCTCGGCTGTGAAATTAGGTATTTGCAGCATTTATTTTTATAAATCATACCCAGAGGGAGACATTTCAATAGCGAGGCAGTGCTGATGGTGTATACAGGTTAGGTGGTGCACCCAATGGAAATTTTGGTGTCGAAACCGAAAATGCTCTTTGCCAAAAGCCGAAAAAAAATTTAAAATCAGTTTTAAAAAAGCCACTTATAGGTGCCATTGGTGGGCACTGATTGGCGGCACTGGGCACTGATTGGCGGCACTGATGGGCACTGATAGAGGAGATGAGATGGCACTGGTTGGCACTGAGATGAGGTGGTACTGATAAAGGAGATGAGTTTCACATTGAGCAAATAGTGAGGCTTGTTGGAGCCACTAAGTGTGTAAAACAGTCACGTAATGTAACTGCTTGCAGAGACAAGCTGTCATAACTCTGCGGTGATGTCAGGGGTGGGTGGAACCAAACGGCTATCAAACACCTCCGAGTTTTGACAGCTGATCTCTGCAAGCAGTTACATTACATGACCGTTTCACACACTGGGCGGCTCTTACAAGCCTCACTATCTGCTCAGTGTGAAACTCATCTCCTCTTGCATACATCTACACTAAAACACACGGACACGCCCCCAGGGTGGACCCCACCCTCTTTCGATATCGGTCGTTTCTTTTCTTTCGGCCGATACCAAAAAACACCATTTTCAGCGGCTGATATTTCGGTGCACCCCTAATTAGTGGCTAAACAACCACTTAACAATCCCATTGAAAATTTGTGGAGGGAGCTGGAAGTTTGAGTTTCCAAATGTCAGCTTCAAAACCTTAATGGCTTGAAGAGGATCTGCAAAGAGGAGTGGGCCAAAATCCCTGCTGAGATGTGCGCAAACCTGGTGGCCAACTACAAGAAACGTCTGACCTCTGTGATTGCCAACAAGGGTTTTTCCACCAAGTACTAAGTCACGAAGTCATGTTTTATGAAGGGGTCAAATACTTATTTCACTCATTATGCAAATCAATTTATATATTTTTTTGAAATGCGTTTTTCTGGATTATTTTATTTCTGTCTCGCTGCTAAAATAAACCTATTAAAATTATAGACTGATCGTTTCTTTTGTCAGTGGGCAAATGTACAAAATCAGCAGGGGATCAAATACTTTTTCCCCTCACTGTATTAAAGCTGGTACACTCAGAATCTGGTGCAGCTGTGCATGGTAGCCAATCGTTTTTTTATTTCAGCTTGTTCAATTAGGACAAAACCTGGATAGGTTTCTATGCACGGTTGCACCAAATTTTGTCCACTCCAGCTTTAGTAAATCACCCCCTATGTGTTGTTCCTGCATACATTGTCACCTCTGGCATAACAGAAGCAATTAGCAAGGTTTACTAGAACTGTTTGATCATGATTAAGTTACTCTGTCAAGCAGAGTTACAGGAGAAAAGGAGGGGCAGCGTGCAGCACTATAAATTTACCTCTTGTCTTGACCTTGATTAAAATTGACTTGTGTAGCCAGGGATTTGAATGAGTCATTGTTTCAGAGTATTGACATTACAAAGTGCAGATACCACCAATAGTACACGGAGAATGCAAGATAGTACTTAAGAAAGGAGGGGCTTGATAGATTTCCTATGTCAGAGAAAGCATCCCATAGACGTGA
>BLSH010207550.1:16415-30117 GCA_018402905.1 Glandirana rugosa | reverse complement strand
AGTCTGAGTCTAGTTTAAAAAAAATTTCTTTTTTAAATTTTTTTCACAAAACGTCTAAAAGTCTGTATTGATTATATAATACATACTGTCTAAGGGAATAGGAATTATTTTCGATGGACTCGGACGACAGTGAATACAACCGGTATGTTTTTGTTGCAGAAGGAACTTTTCTTCAACTGTTGATAGAAGTATTAACTAATCAACAGCTAATTAGCTAAGCAAAAAGTCAGGATGTTTATAGAGTTCGTAAGTGTGTAGAGCACGTTAATTAGGGACATTAAACGGATTATTAAATTAGAGGTTACTAACAGGCGAGGTAGATCACGGGATGGGCACTAGATGGAGCGGACAATCATTGGAGATTAAATTATTAGGCAAATTACAGGGATTAATTGCACGAGATGTGTGAATGCTTGAGATATTTGTAGGACTGAAAAACGAATCGATTAATCGACAACTAATCAATTATGAAGATAGTTGTCAACTTCTTTTCAAGGAAGACGTTGTTTTTGTATGGCCAACATAAGTGACAGCAGGCTCAGGTAGCTTTTATTAAGGATAAGGGAATCTGTCATACATAATATATTAGTTATGTCTGAAAATCTGCAAAACACTTTTTTTAAATTTTTTCTTTAAAAAAAATTTGATCTGAGTCTGATGATATTTACCAGATTCAACCTCTAATAGTATATACAGTATATCTCTTCTGTCTGTTCTCAGTGGATTAGAGATTTTGCTCCCTAGCCACATATTTGGTTATGTATATTTACCACTGCATAGATATATGTAAGAATAAAGTGCCTTTTTTTTAAAAACTTTACATATTAACTAAATTATATATCATGCTTTTTTTAAGCGGTTAATATCCGATTAATCAAAACAATAATCGTTGCAGTGACCTTTTTCTCTTTTTTTTTTTTTTTTATTTTTTTTTATTTATTATAATATAATTTGACACCTTTGTCCAAAATCGAATTCTTGTAGTTTGGTCATACCTGTATGCCTATGGTCTGTTTTCTGTAACCTGCTGTTCAGAAATCTTTGAGTTTACAGTTTTACTTGAAGAAAATCTAGATTGATTTTACCGTCTGTTTTATTGTAAAGCACCAGAAAGCATGTCAGGGAAACAGATTATAGCCTTCAGATATGTTGCCAAGATACTAATCCATATTTCTAAAAGGCTGTCTTTATGCCACATTCCCCCCATACTTTAAGGTACTGGTGGGGGGTATAAGGTGATGAAAATACCTCTAACACAGCAGTTACAACTTTTATTTTTTGTTTTTTTGGCTAGTAGTCTTTACAGCATGTGCTAATTTGTCTTATCTTGACTTTGTTGCCAGATTTTATATGCATTTTATAGCCTCCTATAAATGGATGCTTTGGGGTTACTGTTGGATGCAAAGGTAAAGGTCTGCAACAGATTCAGCTTTTAGTAAGGCCCCATTCACATCTTGTGATTTGGAATCATGGGAAGACTCGCCATGATTCCAAATTGCATGGCAACGCACGTTTGGGTGCCATTATGCCTTAATTCTGACGTGCATCAGGATTACGCAGCAACCTGCACTTTTCAAAATTGTGTGAAGCTTGTTGCCTGAAAAGGAGCCGCCGCTTCTTTTCGGAAGTCGGACGCATTAAGGCCCCTTTCACACGGGCGGCTGTTCTGCTGTTGCTAAATGCAAGCCAGATACCAGACTCCAAAGCAGAACGATTGCTTGCATTTGTACATTCCGCTTAGCCATGATTACGTTCGTTTACATGCAGCTACGTTTAGCTGCAGTGGAAACATTCTTGACATTTCTGAAGTGCTTCCTATTGATTTTCTATGCTTGTTGCCATTGCTATCCGTAGATGACACAGTGCACTGCTTTTACCTGCAGATAGCTGCGCTGCATCGTTCCTGGACGCATTCAAATCCATTTTCTCTAATCGTTCGAAATCGTCTAATGAAACCATTGCTAAATGCAGAGTGTGAATGGGGCCATAGGAAAGCATCGTCACAGTATAGCTGCGGTAGATAACTTAATCTATCCGCAGCAAAAAGCTGGATTCTATCCGTCCGTGTGAAAGGGGCCTCTGGCCCTATGTGATGAGCAAAATTGAGTAGCGGGAATGCTTGTTTTTGCTATGTGATCTGAACGGGGCCTAATTACACCTAATACAAAGCACTTGTTTATGTGTATTAGTTTTTTTTTAAAAATGCAACGAGTGAGCTAAAAAAAACGCTACTAAAAGTAACACCAGAACCTTCTCGGATATAAACCAGAGGGAGACCGCTGTTGAAGAAACAGATGCATGTGGATAGCAGTGCAGAATGAGTTATACTGTATAGCACTGTACACATAGCATGTGTTACATCACCACAGCCTCCAATATTCACTGCTTGGTAAACAAGCACGTGGCATATGTCATCAGCAATTATCTGATCCAGAGATGGGGAAATGGAGTGCAGTTACTATGCATAGTCATGGTATCACCCAATAACTTGCTGGAAAATCAGCAGCCGACCGACTCCTGATCAGAGCTTTCAGCCCATGTCGGAGAGCGCTGATTGGAGTGTTCTGGGGGGGGATTGGCGAAGGGGCCGTCTCCCTGTCAAAACACAATAGCTCAGCGTGGAAGATCGCTATACTAACTTTGGATCGTTAGTACAGCGGTTCCAACCAGAGCCAACAGTTTTTTTGTTTTTTTTTTTCTTTCAACCCGCTGGGTTGAACGAAAATCACTCAAGGCGTACCAGGCTTAAGCATCATTCAACACCTAAACTCCTTGTACTAAAAACAAAACAAAAAGGAACTTCACAGAATTCAATATGGCTGTGCATTTAACAGTGGTTGGCCTTCAAGACTAATGAAGTAAACACAAGTCTGCCAGATAATTGTAATGTTGGTACCAGTTTCACATTTATTTGACCTTTTAATTGAAGACACAATAGGTTAATCAGTGTGTTCATATGTAGAACAGGTTGTAGATGGCCGTGTGTAAATCTTTCACTAGCTTAAGGCTTAACACACTAAAATATGCCTAATTAACAAAGTAATTACAGACTGTTACGTACATAAAAATAAGCGGTTGATGTTTTGGCCTTGTTAGAACCATAGTTTAGAGGCCACTCTGTGTAATTGGCCATTAAACCACACAAAGTAACCGTAAATTCTGGAATGTGTCATTAACTTAAGGGGTGGGAGACCTACTCTTACCAAACATATCTGGCAAGATAGAACCAGAGCAGACAGGATGGGGGCATAAATACATGACTTGGCTGTACCCATACTCAGAGATGTCAGATAGCTGGTGGTCTATTGGTGTGCTGAATAGCAAAAAGAAATACAACGTCAATGGAGAGATGGATGGAAAGTCTCAGGTGAGGGCCTTTATAGACTTGACAGAATTTTGGTTTTCTGTTTTTCAAGTGATCCTTGAGTTCTGTTAAACACTTCCTATAATGTCTTTTAAATAGTATAGTGACCTCAGATTCACGCTATGTCCTGACTTATCAATATAATGACAGACTTTAAACATCCTAACACCATGGGCTTGGACAGTTGAAGACTTCTAGCTGTTCTCTGGTTAACTGACTAGGTTTAATCTCGGAAAGTATGCAAATGTGATTTAGAAACAACTGGAACTTGTAAACACATTTATCACACACCTTTCTTTGTCTCGTCATTCATGTCAGGGGTCTCCAAACTTTCTGAAGAAAGGGCCAGTTTACTGCCCTTCAGATTTTAGGGGGGCTGGACTGTGCCCAATAGAAGTAAACAATGCCCGATATTTGGTATTAGGGGGACAAATAGTTGACGTCAGTGACCCATTTTGGTTGTCAGTGGAAGGAATTTAGCCCCATCATTGGTGTCAGTGATTTTATGTAATGTTTAAATACATTTTTGCAGTTAAAAGTTGGTGAAATCTTGTGCTTCATTTGACACTCAAACTCTTTTCCATAAAAATCTTTACTTTCAACTTTAAGCAGGTTTATGAACTTGTATATCTGAGATCATAAACTTGTAAAACTCTGTCCTCTGGTTTCATCATATCACATATCACATGCTGCAAAGGTGTCAATGCCATCATTGATTTTCTTTGTTCTAGTTATCTAGATCACAAACCCTATAGCAAGGCAAATATTTAAGATTAATAATCTTGTCCTTGAGAATTATATGGTTGGTAATAAATTTGAGTTTACCTGTAATCAATACTTGTACCATTTTTTTGTCATATTAAATTCAAATTTACTTGTACTGGATCCATTTTTATTTTTATTTTTTTCTATTTGGCTTATTCTTTTAACTGAAAAAGTAATTTTGTTTATGTACTCTTGATCTATTTTGCAGTTTTCCATATATTTTCCAACCTTAAACATTGTGTAATGTAAATTTTGGTGTGTAGTTAAAAATATATAGCCTTATGTAATGTTTAGGGTCAAACTCTGAAGTAGACCTTGCAAGGAATAATTGTAAGGTCCTTACCCCTCTGTGCAACCCCCCCCCCCTTGGGTGAAGATGACTTAACTGGGCCTTCCACCTGTATTTGAGGAAAGCTGAGGATCCCAAATCTCAGAAGACCTCTCCACAGCCCTGGATTATATTCGCACAAGATTTGGATTTGTCAGCATTCCCAAGATCCCCATGAGAAGGCCCAGTGACATCATCCAAAGGGAGCATCCAGAAGTTGATTTTTTTTTTTTTTTTTCCTTTTTTACCTGGTTTTACATGTGAGTCCTACCAGAAAAGCTGAGTAGCATTTCGATGCAATGTCCACTTCAAATGTAATTCATTTTAAACTCCGAGATGAATTGCAGTCAATTCGCTGGTTCTAGTCTTTTTTTTGTTTTTTCGCAGCAGATCCAGTTTGCAGATCAGAAGCGGGAGTTTAACAAACGTCCTACAAAGATAGGTCGTCGCTCCTTGTCTCGTTCTATATCGCAGTCATCGACAGATAGCTACAGCTCTGGTAAGTACTGGCTTAGGATCCTCTCTGGAACTGTTTCCTTTTTATTTTGTTCTCAGAATAGCGCATACTGGAAACTTCGTAAAAGTTTAGTCTTCTGTTCTGCTAAAAAGAACAATTCCTTTTTAGCGAAGTAGCTTGAGAATACAGTGATGATTGTCTGTAAACTGATACTGCCTACCTCCTCATTACTGGATGAGTGTACAGCATTCTGAACGTTTCAGCTCCGTTCACACTGGCTTAAAAAAAAAAACTCTGCATCTACTTTTTTTTGTTTTGCCTATAGAAGCAGCTCAATGTTATCCTATGTGTCCATGCACATTAGGATGATTAGATGCATATTTTGAGCTCAACGTTTAGAGGCAAGAAAAAAAAAACTTCTAGATCGTATTTTGCATGTCTCCTAAACTCGTCTAAACTTTGTACAAAAAATGCTCTATATGAGTGTTTTTTTTACTGCCAAGAGAACAGGCGTTTTTTTAAGCCCAGTGTGCATAGAGCCTTACAAGGCTTTTGACTATAGAAGACAGCAAGAATGTTATGAGCAAGTTTTTTTTTATTTTTTTATTTGTTGGACATAGTACAAACTATCTATTTAAAGCGGAGTTCCACCCAAAAGTGTAACTTCCGCTTTAAGTGATAGTGACCCCCTGAAATGCCGCAATTGACACGTCATTTCTTTTGGCGGAGAGGGTGGAGCGAGTACTAAGTTTTCATGAGTAGCTCGCTCCCATTTCCTCTCCTGGCACTGTGGCACTGGAAGGAAGCTCACCTCTCCCCCCTCCCTTACTGCAATCTTCTAGGACACGTCACAGGTCCCAGATTTACGGGCCATTCACAACGCCTGCAGCGCCCATATGCAGTGCGTGCCCGGCTGTAAAGCCAGAGCCGGGCACCCACACTTGCTATGCTGGCGCTGCGAAGGGGAGGGGGAGAGGAGCGAGGCTTCGGATGGCCGCATCACTGGAGCAAGGAACAGGTAAGTAGTCATTAAATGTCTACACTTTTTGTAGCTGCTTACCCTTTAAAAGGGTGCAGCGCCGCTTTTAATGCAGAACTCCAGGCTAAATTTGCCACTTTTAGTATCGCTTAACTTTCCTTACTATTACAATTTAATTCATGCTGAATAGTACATCCAATGCTGCATATATTAGAGCTTTGGATCTCATGCAGAAGCAGCACTGTTTATCCACCCCGCCTCTCCCCTTGACGATTTACAGAACGCCTTGTATTTTGTGAATGATTCAGTAGAATGTCTCCTTAAATTTTTCTTCTTCTGCAAGTCATTTGAAAGCTGACTTATTTCTGCTTGTGGTTATATCATGCATCATGTACTGGTGATAACCATTTATTTGCAGAAGTGAAATAAATCTTAACCCGCGTTCACATTGGTGCGTTTTGGCATGCGATTTGACATGTCATGTGGGAATGAAATGGTGCGAGTTCAGCTGAGTTCACCATTTCATTTCCGCACCAATGTGAACCAGAGCTTAAGAGAAGTTAGGTTTTGTTTTTTGTTTTTTTTTTTTCTTTTTGTTTTTTTTGGGTATCATACTTAGGTGGATGCAGCATCTGTCCCCACCAGCTCTAAGACTGATAAGTGAGCGATCAAACACCGGGTCACAGAAGTGCCGAATGAACTGCACTCCTGTGATCCACAGGAGAAACTGTTTGGCCAAACGAGATTTGGCTATAGATCTTGAAAATTATGAGACAAACAGTAATTGACATTTAATTATTTACAATTCTCATTAAAAACCTTATATTGCAGACAGTTCTTGTATAGTACCTACAGTATAGATGGTAAATAGCTGGATTATTTAGCAACTGAACTGATTGCAAAGCTGGGCTATCCTGGCAGTTTTTTTAACCTGTAATCAATCCAAAACAATTGGCTGTCACAATAATAATAATAATAATAATGGGCTGCTGCAATATTAGTCGCCAGAGAGATGCTATATGCCATGTTGTTGTTGGCCTGATTTTTCACATGGCAATAAGTTTGGTGATTTTATTTAAAGGCGAATTATGGGGGTATACATAAACCTATACTCTCCTCCATGCTGCAACATTCATGTGACACTGCAGCTGTCTGGCACTAAGGCTCCTTTCAACTGAGAGGCTTCTAAACTGCCAGTAAAACACTGGGCGCTTTTGAAGAGCTTTTCAGGCGCTTTTGAAGAGCTTTCCACTCATTTCAATGGAGAGGGGCATTTTTTCATGGCACTTTCAGCGCACCGCCTCAGTGTGAAAGCATTCATGGTTTTTAATGGAAGTAGGTTTTTGTGAGCTTTTCCGTCGCTTTTTTTTAGCGTGAAAGGGCCTGAAAAGCACTTCAGTGTTAGGCTTCATGCACACAGGGCTTGTGTTTACCAGTGTTATGTTCCTGCCCCTTTTTTTTTGCGCTTTTAAAGGGCCAGCGTTTTTTTTTCCCCAATTGATCAAAAACGTTGGATCAGCGTTTTTGAGCGATTGTACGTTTTTACAGCTGATAAATGTCCAAGAACCCTCTGGTCTTGGGGTTTTTTTTACAGCTCAAAAAGTCACTGCTAAAAACAGTTGGTAACAGCCTGTGTGTGCATGAACACATAGGAGAACATGATGGAGGGTTTATTGACTGTAGAAAAAACGTCTGCAGCTGAAAACAGCTGCTGAAAAACAGTCAAAAAAGATCCTGTGTGCATGAGGCCATAAAGGGGTCTAAGAGCTGACAGACTACATGACCTCTGACCAGTCAGCTCTCAGCCTGGTCACAGCGGAAAGCAGTGACTGTCACAGCACCCTCCTCTGCTTTTACAGCACTCCCTACAGTGCCCGGCTGGGGAAGGGATGGCCGTGGCTGGTTCCAGCAGGCTGTCGGGCACTAGCCCACTATCAGCTGATTCTGGATAACGGGAGAAAATTGGCAAATTCACTCCTGTGACCCAAAAGAAAAGTATGGCCAAAAATATTTGGTCATACTTTAGTTGTCCTTTACTTCATATTTGTCTCTGCCTGGGGATCATGTGATAAAAGAACAATATACACTTACTTTTCTTATCCAGGTAGTAATTAGCAAAGCTGCTCTTTTGTCAGTTTAAAGAAAGAAAATGCAACTTTTTTTCCCCCAAAATGTAAACCTATAATTTTTAATAAAAAAAAAAAGTTAAGGTTTATAACATGCAAGTCACAAGATCTGCCTTTTTTTCGGAGTGAAATCCAGTTTGAGCTGGCTGATCTTTTTCAAGTCTAGGCTTTCTCTCTTCATTCTCATGCAGATATTCTGTCAATGTCATTCCTTTATTAAGCACAGATTTCTAGGGCTTTAGGTCACCGTGGGATTCTAGCCCAGAAAATGCCAGGCTCCTGTCTCACAGGGATTTGCAGGTCAGGCTGTGCTGGACAGAGCCCTGCTGGGGACTGGCCTTCAGGGAAATATTTCTGCACCATCTAATCCTGGGCCACTCTATTAACTTCTGCAAAGGTCTGCTGCACGATGCTTCAAATCAGTTTCTTCTTTTCACCCTCTGTCCCATTCGTGTGTTATGCCATACTTCCATCCTGGTCATATCATTATGTATTTGATGTGTTTCCCTTGCACTTGTTGTTTTGTATTTGCTGTAAAAAAAAAAAAAAAATCTGGACTGGAGATTAGTGTTTAGGTTTTACCTCCTATTATATGGTTTTGTTAAGTCTAAAGGAAAATTGTATGGGCAGCCCTACATTAGTACCCTGCTCAAAGTGCCAGCCTTAACAGATTGGTTACTTTCTTGTACTGTTCACATACTATGTGTATGTATGTACTATATTACCAAAAGTATTGGGACACCTGCCTTTACACGCACATGAATTTCAGTGGCATCCCAGTCTTAGTCCGTAGTGTTCAATATTGAGTTGGCACACCCTTTGCAGCTATAACGGCTTCAACTCTTCTGGGAAGGCTGTCCACAAGGTTCAGGAGTTGTGTCTATGGGAATGTTTGACCATTCTTCCAGAAGAGCATTTGTGAGGTCAGATACTGATGCATGAAAAGGCCTGGCTCTAACTATCGGGTTGAGGTGCAGGACAGTCAAGTTCCTCCATATCAAACTCTCTCATCCATGGCTTTATGGACCTTGCTTTGTGCACTGGTCCAAATCATTTGGTGGAGGGGTATTAGAGTGTGGGGTTGGTTTTCAAGGGTTGGGCTTGGCCCCTTCATTCCAATGAAGGGAACGCTTAAAGTTCTAAAGGCAGAAGGTTTTTTTTTTTATCTTAATGCATTCTATGCATTAAGATTAAAAAAAACCTGTGTTCAGCAGCCCCCCTAATACTTATCTGAGCCCATCTCGATCCAGCGATGTTGTACGAGAGACTCGGCTGCTGCGACGGTCTCTCCTGATTGGCTGAGAAAGCAGCGGAGCGCCATTGGCTCTTGTTGCTGTGAGCCAATGAGGGAGAGGGGGCAGGGCCGGGCTGCGGCTCCGCATCTGAATGGACACACAGAGCAGCGGCTCAGGTGCCCCCATAGCAAGCTGCTTGCAGTGGGGACACTCAGCAGGAGGGAGGGGCCATGATCGCCAAAGAGGTACCTGAAAAGGAGGATCCAGGCTGCTCTGTGCAAAACTATTTGACACAGTGGGTAAATATAACATGTTTGTTAATTTTAAATGAATAAAAGTAAGACTTTAATATTACTTTAAGGCATACCAAGACATTTTAGACCATTTCATGCTCCCAACTTTGTGGGAACAGTTTAGGGATGGCCCCTTCCTGCACAACGCAAGGTCCATAAAGACGTGGATTAGTGAGTTTGGGGTGGAGGAACTTTACTGTCCTGACCTCAACCCGATAGAACACCTTTGCGATGAATTGCAACGGAAACTGTGAGCCAGGTCTTCTCGTCCACATCAGTGCCTGACCTCACAAATGTGTTTAAGAATGGTCAAACATTCCCATAGACACATTCCTAAACCTTATGGACAGCATTCCAAGAAGAGATGAAGTTGTTAAAGCTGCAAAGGGTTGGCCAACTCAATCTTGAACACTACAGACGGAGAATGGGATGCCATTAAAGTTCATGTGCATTTAAAGGCAGGCGTCCCAATACTTTTGGCAATATAGTGTAAGATTTCAGGTTTTCCCATAATTGGGCTTAGATTTACATGTATGAAGCCTGTTCCCTTTTTTAATACTACTAAACATGCTCTTCAATGGCAGTACTAGAATAAACTTTGTATAGAAAAGCTTCTCTTCAAAAACAGATGTTTGTTTTGTAGGGTCCTGAAACTTTTTTTCCCCTTGTATTTTTAATAAGCCAAGTTTTAATCTTTCTTTTATCTTTAATTCTAGCCTAAGACAAGATGATGCAGTAAACAAAGCCAAGTGTGTTGCGTCTGCAAATATTAAAATATACAGCAGTATTAATGGAGTATGGTTCAGGTTTGATTTAATGCAGATGCCTTACTCAGTGTAGTGGCGGAAATTTACCAAGACCTGTATGATGAGAGGTGTCTGTGAGACTAGTGTAAATTCTACCCTATAGAGCAGGGTTTCTCAAACCTTTTACCTTGGATGAACCCTTGGCAATGAATTTGAGATCCCAGGGAACCCCTGAAATGTTCACACCTACAGCTTAATAGTGTGATCAGCAAGCTGTTGATATAACAATTTTTTAGAAATTGCATTTAATTATCAAGTCCCTATTAAAACATACCTATTTAATGTGAAACTTGAGCTTGCATTTTCTGAAGAGATGCTCAACTCTGGGTCCAACCTGAGAGAGTACAGGGGGCAGCGGGGAACAGTGCATGGGAACAGGATGCATTATGGGGCACACAGCAGGGCGCATTACAGTACCGATTTCCCTCTAGCATCTTCTGGCGTGCTGTTCACTGCTAACCCCTCCTGTCTGTCTCATGTGATGTCACATACAATCACCTGGGATGAACAGGACGGGAGGAGAGGTCTGCGGGGGAACCTGCACTGCTATGCATGCGGGGGATGCGATCTACCTGTCAGCTGCCTGCGATTGGTAGATTGCCGTGGAGCCCCAGTTGAGAACCCCTGCTATAGAGGTCCAGTGTTGCACTATCCAATTCTGAGGTGTAGATAGCCAGATAGAATTTCTTTTGTGTAAATGTGGGAACTACATTTATGTACTTTGAATCCAACATCTAATGAAGTTGTACATTTTTCAGAAGTTTACTTGATGTCTGTGCACATCATAAATGGTTAGAACACAGTGGCATTCTGTGCTGCCCTTCCATGCCCTTTCTCCAGTTTGACAGAGGAATGTTAGAATACAGCTATCTTTTATTAACATTAGTAGTGATGATTTAAACTGGCAGAAATCTTGAAGGGTTTCTGGTTCATTGAGTCCAAATTCAGTATGCAGGTTCAATAAGTTATTAGACGAAAAACTGGGCAAACTATTTTAGTAGTTCATAGGAGCGACAGGGCAAACTTTGGGCAAAGCTCTGGTCTTGCCAACCACCAGTCACCTTCATCATTTATAAGGAACCAAATTCAATTTCTTCTAACCAGTGTAAAATATGTATTTATTTTTTATGGCACATCCCTTAAACTGGAAAGAAATACAAGCTTGTGAGTATTGTGTTTTCCATATAATGTTTTCCACCAGCATAACATTTTTATTTTTTAACATTTTACATTAATGTTGTAACAAAAGTAATTGTTGATATGTTCAGAAGCCTCTGAACATGCTTTATTAGAGGCAAACTATTGTTTTGCCTTTGCTGATTATATCCTCTTTCACTAGCTGCTTCCTACACAGACAGCTCAGACGATGAGACTTCACCGCGGGACAAGCAGCAGAAGAACTCCAAAGGCAGCAGTGACTTCTGTGTGAAGAACATCAAGCAGGCTGAATTTGGGCGGCGGGAGATCGAAATTGCAGAGCAGGGTAATGATGATATTCAAATTAGAATGTTCACGTTAGCTTTTGTGTGTTCCCACTGTTGCAGTTTGTGCATCCCATCATCTCCTTTTAAAACCTCATATTTCTTGTGTTTGTAATGTTGATGTGAATAGAGAATAGTTTTGATATGCTAACACTAGTATTGCCTGATGTACAGATTATTCAGTATAAAGAGCTGTGCTTCCAGTCTTTAATTTCTTTAAAGCGTTTGTTAACCCAAAAAATAATAAAGTGTTTGTGCTGTGTAATTTGTCCCCCTGTATCACCTGAAATACCTGGCTGTCGCTGACCACGATATATCAGGGCTACTGAGCCCTGACACCGTGGTCAAAGTACATGCCTTCGTCATCCGCAGCCCTACTCTGTCTCCTGTGTGCTATCCCCCCCTTTTGACTGTCAGCTCCGCATCTGTGCCACCCTCTCCCATCCTGCTGCTCAAATTAGGGTTAAATTGACATTATCCTCTTGTTTGATTCATCTAATGCCCCCCTGTGACTGTGCTTTGAAATGCAGCTATATACCTTGTTTACAGGGCCTCCCTTCTCTCGCATGACAGCTGCAGCGGGCGGGGCCACCTCTCTACTCCATGACAGCGGGGGATCCACGACCCCGGCCGCTACATCTGTTGGGCCGAGAGAGGCGGAGTGTCACGTGATCGCCTATCTGTGCCCTGTAAACATTGTGTATAGCTGCATTTTTAATAAAGCACAGTCGTGGGGACATTAGATGAATCAACCTAGAGGATAATGTCAATTTAACCCTGTGGGTTAACAAACACTATAAACTTGTAAGGTTGTTGGAAGTGTGGGAAAACTGTATATAGTTAACACTTTTGCATACATTTTTGTAAGTTTTTTTTTTTGGCACATTGGCACTGGTCACTTTGTTAGTGTTCATTACCCTTAGGGTCCCTTTCACACTTTCACGAACACAATTCCGCTCTCCTCTATAGGACAATCCATTCCGCTAGGATGGGCGGGGAATAGGATCACCATCTGTCTGTTTTTGGCTGACTAGATCGGATGGCGGCAGATATCCGCAGACACTGGAGGATCCAATCGGGTTTGCCTGAAAAACTGACATACGGACCTGATCGGACAGCCTGTATGAAAGGGACCCTAAGGGTTTTGTCTCACTAGTGGCTGGATCATTTGCAACAGAATAATTAGAGTCCACTCACCCTCATTGCTCCCTCACTGGCTGGAATCGTAGAGGATGTGCCCCCATTGCTAGTCATCAAGATTATGCAGCATTGCAGCCAGCAAGGGAGGCTAATGCCCATGAAGTGGAGCTGTACTTTGATTCCAGTGTGACATTGACCTGTGCAGGTTTTTTTTTTCCTGACGTTGCACTTGGGTAGTGTTTTTTTGTGGCTGTGCTCATCAGAGTTCTTTTGTATATTAAAAAAAAAACAAAAATAGAGTTGGATAAGGATTGTTTAAAAAATATATATATAAATATATAATGGCCCCACACTGTGTTTCTGGATCTACAATCCCACTGATTGTCATAATACCATTACTAACACCCATGTCATCATGAGTCCCTTTTATAAATACCTATTAGAGTTGCACAATTCTGGATAAAATGAGCACCACAATTTATTTGCTTAGACTAAAGATCCTGTTTCTCTTGCGATTCTGGGGAACTTTATTTTAAAGATTTACAACCCCTGAACACTAGGTTATCAAACAAGACGGCAATAAAATAAGACACAATACTCTGCTTCAATCAAATTTAAAGAAATGTATTGAAAAATAATGTAGTGTGTAAAGAAATTAAAAAAAAATTACCATTAAGTTTTATATTGGTCTTTTTTTTTTTTTTTTTTTTTTTAAAAAAAAAATTAAA
>BLSH010207550.1:0-12205 GCA_018402905.1 Glandirana rugosa | reverse complement strand
ATTAGACCCCCCCCCCCCCCCCTTTTTTTTTTTTGTTGTGCTCCCTTTGTCACCTGTAGACATGGACACCGTCAAAATTGTCTCCAACGCTAGAGGACTTAATGTCCCGAGAAGAGGCGGATGTTGATGCATGAGCTACACCACATGGCCACAGGTGTGGCATACGTGCAAGAGACCCACTTCAGGGATGACAGACTACCAGTTCTGAGAAACAGGCACTTCCCAACTGTTTACCACTCTACCTACCCGGAAGTTAAGGCCAGGGGGGTATCTATCCCGATCTCTGGGAGGGTACCGCGGTCATGTTTGGACAGTATAGCGGATCCTGAGGGGCAGTATCTGTTTCTGAAGGGCACGATAGGAAATATACAGATTACTTTGGCGAATGTGTATGTCCCCAACAGTCAGCAGGACCATTTTATAGACATTGGGGAAATTACTCAGGTTTGTCGAGGGCCAGCTGATTTTGGGGGGAGACTTCAATGTCCCGCTGATTCCTGAGGAGGATACATCCTCCAGGGTCTCCTCGATCTCCCCAAGTGTGCGTAAGCGCATTACCAGATCACTTCAACATGCCCAACTCATAGACGTCTGGCGCCTTTTACACTCTGGGGAAAGAGACTTCACGTATTTCTCCCCTCCCCACGCAGTGTACTCGCACATTGATTATTTTCTTATCCCACACGAGCACCTACAAGCGGTTAGGGAGGCCTCCATTGGACCCATCACGTGGTCGGACCATGCCCCGGTGACTATATCCTGTGCCCTGATGGACACGCATGCATCCCCCACCAAGGTATGGAGGCTTAATGAAAGCCTACTACAAGACAATAAGGTAAAAGCAGACGTCAGTAAGGAACTAACCCTATATTTTCAAACCAATGATATGGGTGACTGTGACCCTGGGGTGGTATGGGAGGCCCACAAGGCAACTATCCGAGGTGTCCTCATCAAACATGGGGCGCGTCTCAAAAAGAGACGTACTCGGCAATTGATGTCCCTTTTACGGGAACTACAGGCGGCGAAAGGGCGACACAAGCACGCCCCCATCCCTGATTCGGTCAGGGAACTCCTGGAGCTCCATAAGTGGATTACGGATCTTCTGTATTTTAAAGCGAAAGCGGCAATGCAGATTTGCCGGAAGGTTGCTTATGAGTCAGGGAACATATGCGGTAAGATGCTCGCTCGATCCCTACGGGCACAGATACTCACGAATTACGTCCCACATATTCAATCACACACAGGTCATCAGGTTGATCTTCCCAACCAAATTGCTGAGGAATTCCGTACATTTTACGATTCCCTGTACAACTTGCAAGCTCCCTTTCCCTCCCTAGACCGCATAAACCATTACATCTCCTCTGCAGGTATGCCTGAGCTGTCGCAGGAGGTGGCGACGGCTATGGAGGAACCTATTACCATAACGGAATTACAGCGGGCGATATGGGCGGCCAAGACTGGGAAAGCACCAGGCCCAGACAGCCTCACAATCCAGTACTACAAAACATTACTCCCCCAGTTGGGTCAGCCTATGGTTGAACTAGTCAACAAATTAGGGACCACAGCGTCCTTTCATAGAAACACCCTCCTTGCCGTAATTACAAAGGAGGGTAAAGACCCATCTTCTTGCAGAAGTTACAGGCCCATATCTTTACTGAACACTGACCTAAAATGTTTTTACCAAGATCATAGCAACCAGGCTACAGCAACATCTTCCCACTTTGATTCATCTAAACCAGGTCGGTTTCGTCCCCACTAGGGAGGCCGGGGACAACACCATCAAGGTCCTTAATCTGGTCCACGTGGCCAATACCACCAACACCCGTGCATCTTACTGGGTACAGATGCCGAAAAGGCCTTCGACCGGGTACACTGGCCTTTAATGTCATCTGTCTTGGATAAAGTGGGGCTGGGTTGCAATATGCTAAATTGGATCTCGGCTATCTACTCGATTCCCACAGCTAAAGTGAGAGTGAATGGTTTTATCTCCAACTCTCTGAATATCTCCAATGGCACACGCCAGTGATGCCCTTTATCCCTGCTCTTATTCGCGCTATCCTTGGAGCCTTTCCTGTGTAGGATACGCTCAAACCTGGACATTACAGGAGTGGTGGGGGGTAGCCAACATAAAGTCTCGGCGTACGCATATGATATGTTTTCCCTCACGAAGCCTTTGATCTCCTTACCAAACCTATTAAAAGAATTTGAAATATATGGTGCCATGTCAAATTTAAAAATCTATTTCACCAAGTCAGAGGTCATGGGGATCGAAGTATCCACCCGCTCCCTTGCACATCTACAAACCTGCTTCAAGTTAAAATGGTCCAGCTCAGCCCTGAAATACCTGGGCACGGTCATTCCTGCGAAACTGACCAAAATTTTTGACCTATACTTTCTCCCTCTCCTAAAGACAGTCAGACGCCTTCTCGACACCTGGTATACTGGTCTACATTCATGGCTTGGACGCTGTAGTATAGTTAAAATGAGCATACTCCCCAAATTCCTTTACCTCTTTCAGGCACTTCTGATCTCCATTCCTAGCAGATACCTTAAACAAGCACAATCCATGATAACGGATTTCGTGTGGACGCATAAACGACCCCAGCTATACAGGACGATTCTAACACTTCCTAAACCATATGGAGGTCTGGCCTTGCCAGACCTTTGAAAGTACCAACAGGCAACTCACATCAATCGGCTTATCGACTGGTATCACCGGGAGCTAAAGCTCTGGACGTGGCTGGAGCAAGCTCAGAGTGAGGTACCCCTTGCACAGACACCTTGGTGTTACCCCTCGATCCCACGCTTGTTAAAACAACATCCCCTCACAGGCCTCACAATCTCTACATGCTCACAACGCTTCTCCGCTATTCCCCATATTAGGGATCCCTTCATTTGCTCCGGGTTAGAGATTCTAGATTCCAGAACCTTGCCCTAAGGGGCCGTATATAGGCCTCCCAATTTATTACAGAGGGCCGTTGGCCTCAACTTACCCGCCCTTATGGATCCGCTAGGCCCCTTCCAGCTAGACTTGTGGAGAGCTCTCCAACTGCTCCATTTTTTTGAAGATCCTACCTACACCAGGCCTCTTCCATAGTGTTCCTACCCATTTGGAGGAACTCTGCGGTGAAGAGGGCGCAGTTGTGCATGTGCTCTCAATGGTATACAACCTACTAGTCACTGCAGCTGAAGACTACCATCCCCCTGGCTTGTTGAAGTGGGAACGGGACCTAAACCACACCTTTAGCCCTTCACAACGCAGTAACATAATACGATTCACTCATAAATCCTCTATTTGTGCGAAAACACAGGAAACAAATTTTAAAATCCTGTCAAGATGGTACTATACGCCATCTAGACTACATCAGATCTTTACTTCAATGTCAGATAGATGTTGGAGATGCCAGGAGGAGCGGAGACCGTTTTTGCATGTCTTCTGGTCCTGTCCTAAACTTAAGCAATATTAGAAGTCAATACGGCAGATTACACAGAAATTCACAGAGAGGGCCATACCTGAGGATTCTGCATTCTTCCTCCTTCACGCCACAGATATCCCAGCAAAGGCCTATAAAAAAAATCAATAATCAGACACCTACTAGATGCAGCTAAGATATGCATCCCCCTACTGTGGAAATCTCAGACCTCGCCGACAGTGGGCATGTGGTTTAGGAAGGTAGAGGAAGTAAACTTGAGGATCTGGTGCTATCGGCCAGACACCAGCACGAACGGTACCAGAAGACCTGGACCTTATGGAACATGTTCATCTTCTCTGAAAAGGGGAAGGCTCTTTTCGATTCTACTGCAGCTGGTTGACTCTGCAGTACATCCCCCAATCTTGCAGTGGTCAACCGGGAATACCTGCTAAAGATCACTGGTACATGCTCTCGAAACTTTTTTTTTTTTTTTTTCTTTCTCCTTCCTCTCTATTCTCTTATCCCTCTATCTCTATAACTAATGGTCATCTGTTTTTTTCCCTCATTCTTCAGTTTTTTCTCTTTGTATTCTCTTTTTTTTTTTTTTTTCTATTTTTGGGATATAAAAGGGGTAATTCAGGGTGAGTCAGGACCCCTGGTATTTAGTCTGGAGCTCTTGGAGGCTCCGATGGTCTGATGTATGGGATATACACATTTCAGGATGTATCATACGATTACAAGATTTATATTGGAAGCCTGTACATTTCATGTCCCGTTAATATGGCTTCTGTCTCATTGTTTAAATAAAAAATTAAAAAAAAATAAAGTTCCACCCAGAATTTTTTTTTTTTTTGCATCATTCAAGTCCTTTGCCTATATAGACTTACTTTTTGAAGGAAAAAAATGTTTTATACTCACCCTAAGTCGCTTGTTGCTAGGTGGTCTCTGTAATCTGCCCCTTTTTGGTCCTAGGCTCTTCTCACTTCCTGCTTCTCCTGGCCTCCTGGGAGATGTGACTCATCATTTCCCAGGAGTCAGTGGGCTTCCTTGTACTGTAAAATCGTGTTATTTCCAGACAGGAGATCGAGGAGTGCATGATGGTTACCCACCATGCACTACTTTCAGGAAGAGATGCCAGGAGACTACAGATGGGCTTCAGATGCCCTCACCTAAAATGGAAAAGTCCAGCAGTGAGCGAAACAAAATTGTGAGTAAAAAATACATGTAATTACTAGGCGGTTTGAAAGTAAGGAAACAAAAGGTTACATCTATTTAGTATTAAAAGAGTGGATGCCAAAAAAAAAAAAAAATTCTGGGTGGAACTTTAATGCTAAAAACCTTGGTCTTTTTGCACAGCTCAAGTATAACATAGTTTTTATTTTAACAAAAAAAAACTTGTTTTTGTTTTTACAGAGAAATTGTTCTAGCTGTTGTGTTTGAAAGTTTAAAAAAGCAAATCCTCCCCCAAAAGAAAAAAAAAAAAACAGCCCACTTTTGTATGCCCATACATACCCCAAAAACATGTATAGGCTTGGACAGCATTTCTATTTCTTATTTTAAATGTGTTTTGAGAGAACATACAAAACATTGGTTGCTAAATGTGATATTTAATTTTTGTCCTTTTTTAAGATAAAAATATAGAACTTGGGTTCAGTGTTAAGGTTATCAGGTAAAATGAAAGTTTGAATATAGACTAAACTTTTTTTTTTTTTTTTTTGTTTTTTTGCAACCTTGAGAATGCGTTTTGGCATTAGATTTATGTGCTGTTATATACCATGAAAAACATGGGATAGGCCCAAAGAAAAAAGGAAATTGGGACTTTATAACCGTGCTGATATAACCCTCCTCCAAAAAGATATATCACATAACGATGTAATTAAAATTGTATAACTTTATTGGTACATAAAATGTCTCACTGCCCAATAGGGACCAGTTGACTGATTTGAACAAGTGAATTAAAAGACATTCCCTATTAGTATACATACATTCTCCATCTAAGAGCATCGAAACTCCCTCATACAATGCATTGATCGATTAGAGCAATTAGAAATTGTATGGGTGGGAGCGCAGATAGATGGGTGTTACCATTTCCTTCCCAACATGTTTCACCCTGTTGGGCTTTATCTCCATTACCCCCTGAATAATTGGTGTAGGGGGAGTTTCGATGCTCTTGGATGAGGAATGTATGTATGTATGTACACTAATGGGGAATGTCTGTTTTAATTCACTTGTTCAAATCAGTCAACTGGTCCCTATTGGGCAGTGAGACCTATTTTATTATGTACCAATAAAGTTATACAATTTTAATTACATTATGTGATATATATCTTTTTGGAGGAGGGTTAAATCAGCACCGTTAAAGTCCCAATTTCCTTTTTACTTGGCCTATCCTATGTTTTTCCCTTTCACTTAGGGATGTGGTGCTGGTGAAGTTCGGCCATCTTTTTCATATATTGCTCTGCTGTTATATACCATTTTTCACCTGTGGTTTTTTTTTTGTTTTTTTTTTTTAGTGCGCTTTCATTATCCAATCGCAGCACATGAAAGCCCCCAAAAATCAGGACATGCCTCATATTATTATTATTATTTTTTTTTTTTAAACCAACGCACCACACAGATGTTAATGGGCCAATTGGATTCAATGTATTTTTCTCACATGTCTATATTAAACAAACGCAGGCCCTTTTGTATCTGTCAGGGAACAAATAACATTCTTGGGCGATTTGAGAATATCTCTAAAACATTTGCTTTTCTCCAGGTTCTAATTGAGACGTTGGGGGCACTTGGAGCGCAGTGTAGATGGGCTGCTTGTAATATCTACTCTACTCTTAATGAAGTGGCTGCTGCTCTGGCTGAGAGTGGTAAGTGAGAACTGGAGCTCAGAGGAGCACATTACATTGGCCTAAGTTTTATACTTTATTATTCAATCTTAAAGAAATTCTCTCGCTTTTAATGCAATATCCTCAACTATTCATTCAGACCTGCTTGCTAACAACTTAAGCTTCTAGTTTGGGATTAAAGTTATTTATGATGGGCAGTTAATAAGTTACAATTATTTTTATTTAGGAATGTGGCAAGTTGAATCTAAAAAGCTACAGATTATAATATTGGGTCATTAACTGCTCCTCCAGCCAACTGCATAATACGTATATATGGCTTTCAGAAAATTGAGCCTTTAAAGAGGAAGTAAACCCTGATGGGTTTTACTTCCTCTTTATTACCCTGCAATGTGAAAGCATAATGGGCTAGTATGCATCGCATATTAGCCCATTATGTGGCACTTACCTGCATTGGAAGCCCACGATATTGCTGCTCCAGACCACGTCCATCTTCTGCCCCTCTTCCTTTCTAGGCGGCGGACTCCGGCTCTGTGACTGGCTGGAGTCGCGTGACGTCACTCCCCCGCATGCACACAGGAGCCGCCAATCGCGCCACGGTCTGTGAAGAAATGGCACGGAGGCCGTTTCTTCACTGCGCATGTGCTCGCTGATGTGGGCACATCACAGTACACTGTATATCTCCTAAACCATGCAGGTTTAGGAAATATGCAGGGAACCTACAGGTAAACCTTATTATAGGCTTACCTGTATGTTAAAGTGGTTGACAACCACTTCAGCCCCGGGAAGATTTACCTCCTTCCTGACCAGAGCACTTTTTGTGATTCAGCACGGCGTCTTTGTACCCAAACAAAATTAACATCCTTTTTTCCCACAAATAGCTTTCTTTTGGTGGTATTTGATCACCTCTGCAGTTTTTTTTTTTTTGCGTTCTAAACAAAAAAAGCGTCAATTTTGGAAAAAAATATATATTTTTTACTTTTTGCTATAATACAAATCCAAAAAAATATATACAAAATTATTTATTCATCCATTTAGGCTAAAATGTACTCTCCATAGTTTTGGTAAATAAAATCACAATGTGCATTTGGTTTGCGCAAAAGTTGCCGCATTTACAAACCATGAGAATTGATTTATGGTATTCATTTTATTTATTTTTTTACTAGTAATGGCGGCGATCTGCAATTTTTAGAGGGACTGCAATATTGCAGCAGACAGATCGGACACTTTTGACAATTTTTTTATATTTTTTTTGGGACCATTGACCTTTATACACCGATCAGATATTAAAAATAGCCACTGATTACTGTATAAATGTCACTGGCAGGGAAGGGGTTAGCTGTGTTTCCCCAGCGTGTTCTAACTGTGTGGGGGCTGGCCTGGCTGGCAGGGGCATGACAGATCTAATTGATCCCGATGACAGGGATCAGTAGATCACTGTCATGCTGCCTGACAGCATGGGGAACCGCTGATGACTTTGACTTACTTTGGCGGTTCCCTGCTCGTCTTTCGTATTAGGGGATCGTGGGTCGCCGGCGGACAGAGTCCATCCGACCCGCGGGCACACCTGCGCAAACCGCCGTTAATAAATGGCGATTCACGCTACGCTGTCACTCTGCAGCAGTAAATGTATGCAAGCTGGTCAGGAACCGGTTAATGTACTGCCACCAGGAAGAATACATTAAGTGGATTTATTTATGTTACGCTGTAATTCTAAAAACTTTTTATTTTTTTATTTTACACCTTAATACAGTCTATGCTTTAAGGTAACAAACCTGTGTACAGCTCCCCCCAGCCCCCTTACCTGAACACATTCCAGCGCTGTGCTCAAGATTAGCGTCTCTATGCACGCTCTCTCCTCATAGGACAGATTGATAGCTGTCAATCAAATCCTGTGACTAGGGGGCAGGTCCGAGCTACACTGTCAATTGCAGACAGCACAGCTTGAGATCGAGCTCACGTGTGCCACATTGGGAAGCGGCTTCACACAGAGAAGTGCCAAGAGCACTGGTGGGGGACCTGAGAAGAGGGGGATTGTGTGCAAAGCTATTGCACAGAGCAGGGAAAAATATAGGTTTACAATCACTTTTGCTCATATATTGACTCTGTTCCCACAATACTACTAACCTGTGTTTTTATTCTTTGTACATTCAATGATTGGACAGATGTCATTCAAATGTCGAATGTCCTTTCCTGAACTAAATTTGTTTGATAAAATTTGCCACCCTGTTCTTTCAAATCTTCTTGCCACTGTGGTAAAAAAAAAAAAAAACCGCTGATTTGATCCCACGAATGGTTAGCAAATAGTTTTCTTAAAATGAAAGTTTTCTAACTAAATTTTACTAATGTTTAGCCAGCTTAGGGTAATTTTCTTTTTCGTACATCATGGGACACAGAGCAGGCTATATAATCATTATTTACTGGGTTATATGCCACATACAGGTGAATGGACACTGGCAAATCAAAAAAACAGACAGGAAGGTCCCCCCCCCCCCATATAACCCCTTCCATACAGGAAGTACCTCCAGTTTTTTCGCCAGTGTCTAAAGAGATGGATGGTCACGTCTATAGCTCGCGGTGTGAGCTTCCATGCTACATTATGGACAGGTTCTTGCAAATCAGGGATAGCTCTTCAGATCGGATCCATTTCAAACCGCTATTAAGCTAAGATAAATGGTACCCCGAGCCTAGCTAAGAAGACAGAAGAAGCTGCAAGGTTTTGCCTGCGTAGTGGAAATCCTGGGACTTCGGAACCAAGGTACTTCCTGCAGGATGCTGTACAGGTCCAAGGGAGTTGACACTCATGCAATGAGTACCCGGGCCTTGAACATCCTTGTTAACAGAGCCTGCCGTGAGGGGTGCAGTCTTCTCCAGGTCCTGCGGCGGGAATGGTATGTAAACCCTATGGGAATAGGGACCCCGGCTGGTTTCCTGCTGCAGGGGTGGGGTGTAGATGGTGCTCTCCTGTTCTGTGGGCCTGCTCTTTCTTGCCTCCACCAGAGGACTGGGTGCTTCCTTGTAAAATGTTGCTGGAGGTTGAGGTACCTGTGGTTACTCAGGTAGCCACTAGAGGGAGCCATGTCCTGGCCGCCTCTTTTTCCTATTCTGCCACATACAGAGCTTAATGGGTGTTCCTTGGCAGTGCGCATGTGGTGGCTCCACACATACACTGTGATATCAGGAAGTCGCCGGCGGTCATCATGGCGGTTCGGCAGCGTTGCACACAGGCAGTTGGTCTTGCGGTCAGGACACAGAGCAGGCTATTCCTCCTGGGGGCACATGAGCCCTGTAGGTGGGGGCAGCTGGCAGTCAGGCAGAGCAGGAGACTATGCTGGGGGATTAGGCTTGGTGGGGGGGGGGTGCACCAAAGCAAGAAATGGCTTCCAGGAAGCGCAGTGGGGGGAGTGCTGCAGCAAGGGGCAGGGGGTTTCACCAGCAGACTTGGAAGGGGCTAGCCGGATCCCTGCTGCTATAGCCTCCATTGGGAGACCAGAGGAGACCGAGCTGTCTGAGCCACTGCGCCTGTCTGGCATTGTAGCTACTGCCTCATCTTCCTCCTCGGCTTATGTTACTAATGGATGAGGAGGAGGTAGTGGTAGATGATCTGGCGGACATGCGGGCAGAAGTATCTGCTTCAGATGATTCTGGGTCGGCAGTGGCCCAAGAGACATCAGCTTATCAATCGCAGAAGCTGCTCGTACATGCGCTGACACGCAAGGTACGTGCATCCTTTAGGCTACCCCCAGTGGAAGTTCCTGAAACCTCATTAAAGCCCCCTCAGGGCACTCAGGTTTTTCCCTTTCATCCCCTTCTTCAGCAGGTGGTATATTCTGACTAAGAGCACCCAGACAGATTGTTTATTCCTCCCAAGAGGTTTTCTTTATTATACCCGATGGAAGAAAGGAATTTGAAAAGGTGGGTTGTACCAAATGTCGATACAGCAGTCTCATCCCTTAGTAAAACCTTAGCCTGCTCAATGAACATTGCTCAGGGCTTTAACCACTTCAATACTAGGCCTATTTTTTGGACTTGGTGTTTACCCCCAAACATATATACTTTTTTTTCCCTAACACCCTAGAGAATTAAATGGCGGTTGTTGCAATACTTTTTGTCGCACCATATTTGTGCAGCAGTCGTACAAGCGCAATTTCTCTTTCGTTCATTGAGAGACGCAGCCTCTAATCTTGACGTGGGGTATGCAACTTTTACCAGGAGTAGACTAGGCAGAACACAGTTCAGACAAAAAGCAAGCTAGCCCCTCCCAGGGGGCAGTCCTCACTCTGCATAACCCCCTCCGCCTTGCTAGCACACCAGTTTTTTTCTGCCTAGTGCAAGGAGTAGGGCCTGGCTCCCTGCTGGGATCTGCGGTTCCCAATTTTTTTTGTTTTTCTCAAGCTATCTGATGAAGAATGCAATCAAGTAGCTGGCTGGGTGACATGCTGGAGATCTTTAGGTCCAGGTAGTCTCCCCAGTGCGGCCGACGGATGCAAGCCGTCCCTTAGCTGCCATGTGGGGTCCATTCCGTGCGGGGCGGCCAGCGGATGAAACGTCCCACCAGCGCGCTGAGTGACCGGGCTGTGGCTCGCGTCAAGGCGTTGCTTGGCCGATAGCTCCCTCCCCACCTGTAGGGGCGGCGAGCCTGTCTCGGGTGGCTACCCGCTGCGCCCGTCTGCAAGGGTGAGTACGCTCCCCCCCCTCGGGGGTGCAGGGGGGGCTAGTGGGTGCCCTGTCTTCCCCCTCCCCCCCCCACTCCATTTGGGTGAGGGTGGTTCCGGTCGTTCTTTTCCCCCTCCGCACCGCATCCCGCCGCTTCAGCCCCGGTGCTGCTGTTTTTGGGGCCCCCCCACCATGCAGAGATCGCCGCCATTTTGCTGGAGTCGCGGCCATCTTGGTGGTGTGTTGGCCTCTAGTGTTGCTACGGCGGCCATTTTTGGTTGGTCTCCTGATTTGGTTATAGCATGGCTTGGCGATGTTTTCCTCATTCCAGACAGTGCGCTCGACACGTGTGGGGGAGCTCAGCAGCACAGTAGCAGCGGCAGTGGAGGCAGGCTCACTTTTCAGCAAGTATAGCTGGCTTCTCCCTGGGGTGCTGGTAGTGGCACAGTGCGGATCCTCCGGTGCATTTCCGATTCGCTGTGCGGGGGTGACTGAGGGGTGGCCTGTGGTGGGGGTGCGGCCTGTAGGCCTCCTAGAGTCCGGGGGGTGGCACATGGCGGCTGAACCGGGTATGTCTGTTCCGGAAGTCTCAGCGGAGGCTCCGGCAGCGCTGGGACCTGTAGTCCCATTGGACAAACTTACTTCAATTTTGGAAGAGTTTCTCGCCCGGTGTGGAACCGGTCTGTGGTAAGGGGGTGGCGAAGAAGCGTCCACCCCCTCCCCCATCCTCTGAGGAGGATTCGGAGCCGGAAGGGGGTTATGTGATCTCGGGGACCCCCGTGGACCTGTCAGATGGGGAATTGGACACTTCTAAAGGTGAGCAGGAGCAGGGGGACACCGTAGCGCGGGAAAAGGCGCTGGTGGCTGCCGTCCGCGAGACACTGCATCTGGGCCAGGCCGGGATGTCGCAAGAGGGGGCTTACGCCTTTGGGTCCCATAGGCTGGCTCGGAATCCTATGGCTTTCCCTTATGTGCCATACTTTGACCAGTTTGTCTACAAAGATGGCAGCGTCCTCAGAATTCATTCACACTGCCTAAACTTTTCTGTGCACTATCCTTTTTGAGGATAGCTTGTTGCAGAAGTGGGTGTCCCCCGTGGTTGACCCTCTGGTGGCCCGTCTGAACAAGGCTACCATGATTCCGATGGAGGGCTCGCTGTCTTATAAGAATCCTGCCGACAGGCGGACGGAGGCGGTGTCTAAGGCTATGTTCCTGGTGGCGGGGGCTGCCATGTGGCCGGTGCTGGCGTCAGTGATGGTGGTGCAGACACTCACGGAGTGGGCGACGGGGCTGCACAAG
>BLSH010207549.1:1049520-1061895 GCA_018402905.1 Glandirana rugosa | reverse complement strand
CTTAAAAAAAATGGTTTTTATACATCTTCTTATATACAGCCGGTTTTGACTATTTATTTAAACAAAAAAATAAAAAATAAAAACCTATAAATAATATCGTTTTTCATTTTTTATAACAAAAAAAAAGTTTTAACAGCGAGAAAAAAACAAATATCGCCGCTAGTCTTTACTGCGTCTCCCCTAGTTTATGGTGGTTTTCTTTCGAGATAAACACCCTTTTTTTTCTGCGTTTAAAACAAACCCATGTTGCAGCGTGCTGGCGCGTTAACAGTAAGTTTCTCGCTGTCGCGACTTTTATTTTTTACTTTTTGCTATAATAAATATCCAAAAATAAAAAATAAAAAAACAAATTTATTTATCAGTTTTGGCCGACATATATTCTTCTACATATTTTTGGTAAAAAAAATTCGCAGTCGGTGTATATTGATTGGGTTGCGCAAAAGTTATAGCGCCTACAAACTATGGACATTGTTTTATGGCGTTTTTATTTATTTTTTTTTTTACTGGTAATGGCGGCGATCTGCAATTTTTATCGGTACTGCGATATCGGGGCGGACATGTCGTACGTTTTTGACACTTTTTTGGGACCAATGACATTTATACAGCGATCAGAAATTTAAATGTCCACTGATTACTGTGTCAATGTCATTGGCAGTGAAGGGGTTAACCAGCAGGGGGCAGTGAAGGGGTTAAGAAATGTTCCCTAGGTGTGTTCTAACTGTGGGGGGGTGGAGCTGGTCGGGACATAACAGATCTAACTGATCCCAGTGACAGGGATCAGTAGATCTGCTATGTCCCATTCACAGAACGGAGAACAGCCGTGTTCACATCGGCGGTTCCCCGTTCTGAGGCCGCGCTGCAGCCGTCTTTCGGCTATAGCGCGGTTCTGTACAGGTTAAACCAAATAATAAGTGCAGCGCTATAGTCAAAACATATAGACTTGTACTAAAGTACTTGCTTTTATTCTCGCCCTAAACTTAGAGGGAGGAGCCGGCACTCGGGGCGAGAATAAAAGCAAGTAAACGGAGAGCATTAGATCCTGTCCCTTTTTTTTTTATGCCTTAATGACCTATTTGGAGTATTGGAGATTGACTTAGAGGAACGTGGATGGTTAACCTTTTGGTTGGAAGGAATGGTGATTGAGCCTGAGAGGCACATAAGCACATAGGAAGCCATAATAGACCCCAAAGAGGGATAAAAGCTGTCTTTCTACTTTGCTAATGTGAGAGGCCAATATAGTTGAAGGATAAGAATCTGACACGTGTGATGTGAATCCTTTAACACGATTGGTGCCTTCACTTTCAGCGCTTTCCACCTATGGATCTATTTTTCTTTTACTTATTTGCCTGTTGAAGGAGAAAAGTGACGGACTGTTGATGCAATATATTCCGCTTTACTGCTTAAATATTTTTTCACTAACTGAACTGCCTTTCCGGTGTTTATTGCTAGCACTATTGTTTGCCCATATATGTGGATATATGTTATGCACTATTATTGCACTTTATTTAGTACTGAATACATGTTGGGAGGGATTGATCACATTGTATGTTATATGATTAGCGTTTATGTAATAATTTTGCACTATTCATGAGCACTTTAGTATAAGTCTATGTTTTGAATATAGCACTGCACTTATTTGGCTTAATAATGCATTACTTTCACTAACAGCCAAATTTGAAAGGAAATTCCAATACCTAACTATAATTGAATAGTTTATAACTCTTCTTATAGTTTTTATTAATAATCATAAATATAAAAAAATATATATAATCATGGTTCTAAACTATTATAGCTAGGTATTAGAATTTCCTTTCAAATTATATTATAATTATAATACATTATCTGAATGTTTTTGTTTTTTTCTGATTTTCGTTCTTTCACATTTTCGGATTTTCATTCTTCCTTTCGGATTTTTGTTATTTTGAATTTTTAGATTTTCGTTCTTATTTCAAATTTTCGTTCTTTCGCATTTTTGAATTTCGGATTTTCGTTCAGATTTTTGTTCGGATATTATAATTTCGGATTTTAGTTTTTTTGCAATCTTCAAAACGTTATTTCTCCTACGTTCACTGACAGACCCAGCTCTTCATGACTTTGTGGGGTTTTATGTTCGTCCTACCAGGAGTTAACTAGGCAGGGAAAAGAAATCAGCTGGCCCCTCCCCTAGGGGCCGTCCTCTTTTCCTACATTAAAACCCCCCTCCCAGAGGAGCTCTCCAGTTTCAATGCCTAGTTTGCAAGGAGTTGACCTGGCTTCCCTATAGGGAACTGCGGTCCTATTGTGACCATTTTCTTTTTTATTTTCTTTTTTCTGCAATCAAGATGATCTGCTATCAAGAAGCCGGTCGGGGAATCGAGAGTCTTAGTGCTCTGTACTTTCCCCGACCTGGCCAACATGATGCGAAGCCGGCCCCAACACAAGGACCCGCCACATCTTACCCGTTCCATGCGGGTGGCCCGGGGCGAGATCCCCCATATTGGTCCCCTTCCCGATTCGTTCGGCAGGGTGACTCTGGGCCTGCAGCGACCCCCCCCCCCCCGCCGAGGGTGGAAAGTCTGCATCCGGGTGGCTACCGTGGCGTCGGACTGGTAAGTGAGCGCCCTGCCTTCCTCCCCACATGGGGAGTGAAGAGGGCCCGACGTCCAAAAATGCAATTTTTTCACTGCTCCTGTAGCTGTCCAGGGTAGCCGCCGGGTGGGAATCAGCCTCTCATCTTGCCCGCTGCCACCCCCCGCCCTCACCCCCCCTCCCCAGCGCTGTACCTTCGTTCAGCCTTCTCGTCCAGCATCGCCATGCGGTCTTTTGGCCGCCATTTTGCGGCGGACCGCCGCCATTTTGCCGTAGCCGCGGACATTTTCAGTCTATGGGGCTTTCCCTCTAGCGCTCGGAGCGGCCATAATCGGTACTGCATGTTGCCTGAGAGGTGTGCACACCCTCTAGTGCTTCCTGGCGGCCATCTTCACTGCATGCTCTGCATTCTACACGTGGCTGCAGCTTCTTCTCTCTGAAAACGGCGGCTGACAGAGGCAGTTCTGAGCGATTGGCGCTATCAGGCAGCAAAACAGCAAGTATAGCTGGGCTCCCTCTGGGCTGGTGGCGGTGGGGTGCGGTCCTCTGGACCCTGTGGGTGGTGGCTGTGTGCGGGGCGTCCCTTCCTTCCATCCATCCATCCCTGTTATGGCTGATCTCCCTGCTGAACCTACTGAGGTGGCTTCAGCAGCCACGCAGTCTGACCAAGGGGCTTTTTTCTCTCCCAGCTGCGGGATTGAGTTTCTAACGCGTGGGGAAGCCGCTCCGCGGACCCCCAGGAAGCGGCCCCCTCCCTCCCCCCCCCCCCCCCGTCATCGGGGGAAGACTCTGAGCCGGAGGTGGCTTTAGGGGTCTTAGGGACCCCGGGGGATTGGCAGCACAGTGGTGTAGTGGGTAAAACTTCCGCTTGGCAGAAAAGGAGTCGCTGGTTCAAATCCCCAGCATGACGACCCAGCCTGGAGTTTGCATTTTCTTCCTGTGCCTGCGTGGGTTTCCTCCGGGTACTCCGGTTTCCTCCCACACTCCAAAGACATGCTAGCCTGTCTGATGAGGAAATGGGTGGTGACATGGGAACTGAGGACCAAGAGCCTGTGACTGACCAGGACAATGTGCTGGTAGCCACCATTATCGCTGGCATTCGCACCAAGTTGCAGTTGGATCAAACAGGGGAATTGCGGGCTGTCTATGTGTGCGGGTCTTCTAGGCCCCCCAAGGCCCCAAGTCCTATCCTTACGATGAATTTTTTGACCATTTCCTATACTGTGAATGGCAACAACCACGCCGTTCTCCCTCACTGACTGCACATTTTTTCTGAACGCTATCCTTTGAGGAGAGCTTCCTAAAGAAATGGGAATCTCCTGCAGTGCACGCCTTACTAAGGCGCCTACCATTCCTATGGAGGGGACTCCTTCCTTTAAGGATCCTGCTGATAAAAGAACAGAGGCACTTCTGAAGTCCTTGTTTTTAAATGCGGGCTCCGCGGTGCGACCTACTTTGGCTGCGGCCATGGCAGTGCAGTACCTTTCGGAGTGCATGAAGGAACTTAGGGCGGACCTGACTGAAGGTCGCCTCATGGAGGCACCGCAGAACGCTGAGTTTTTATTCCAGGGGATTAATACCTCTGTGATGCGGTGGTGGACGTTCTGCCCTTGTTGTCCAGAATTTCTATATCGGCCATTAGGTTTCGCAGAATTCTTTGGCTGCGATCCTGGTCGGGTGACCACGCCTCCAAACTAGGTTTGGCTGATATTCCCTTCCAGGGTGGGTGCCTATTTGGCTCACGACTTGACGAAAATTATTAAGGTTTTCACGGGAGGCAAGAGTACTTCCCTCCCGGAGCTTCGCAGGCGTGAATTCGCCGTAGACAGGAGCCTTCTACGTCTGGTCAGCGGAAGCTTTTTCGTGCATCAGGCGCGGCAAGCAAGGGAACACGTCCCAGTAAGGTTGCTGCAGGGGCTGGAGCCGACAGTGGCAGCGCAAACCAGGAAAGACGGAAGACAAGTCTTCCTCAGCCTGATGGGTCACCCCCACCCGATTGTCGGGTGGGGGGGGACGCCTTCGGGGGTTCGCAAACCGGTGGTTGGCTCGCATTTTCGACCGCTGGGTCTGCGAGGTGGTGTCCACCGGGTACAGGATAGAGTTCATCTCTCTACCCCCAGACAGGTTCTTCCCATCAAATTTCAGACTCCCGCTGGAGCGCAAAACAGGCCCTTCTCAGGGCGGTGCAGGCTCTCTCAGATCAGGGAGTGATCGTACCGGTCCCCCAAGGGGAGAGGTTTCGAGGCTTTTACTCTAATCTTTTTGTGGTGCCCAAAAAGGGGGACGGGTTTTCGGCCCATCCTGGATCTGAAAGCCCTAAACAAAATTGTCAGGGCACGGACAGTCCGGATGGAGTCCGTTCGGTCGCTTGTGGCCGTCCTGCACCAAGGGGAATTCCTGGCATCATCGGACATAAAGGATGCGTACCTTCATGTACCCATCCATCCGTGACATCAGCGATTCCTGTGCTTCGCTGTTGGGGATCGCCATTTTTCATTTGTAGCTCTCCCCTTCGGTCTGATCTCTGCGCCCCGGGTGTTCACGAAGTTACTGGCACCGGTGGTGGCGTTGCTGCGGTAGAGGGGCATTGCCATAGTGGCTTACCTGGACGATCTGCGAGCGGACTCTGTCTCTGCCCTGGAGGAGAATGTGAACATCACAATGGTCTCATTGCGGGACTTCGGATGGTTACTCAACCTGCAGAAGTCGTCAGTGTCTCCTTCCTGCCGTTCCGGAGTACTTGGGTCTCATTCTGGACACGAACCAAGCTTAGAGTCGACCGTGCGCACCCTACTATCACGCCGCCAGTCTTCTCGCGGATCTGTATGAGGGTGCTGGGGCTCATGGTCTCGTCGTTCGAGGTGATACCTTTTGCCCAGTGTCACACTCGTTTGCTCCAACGAGCAATTCTGGTTCAATGGGACAAGTCCCACCGGTTCGTGGATCCTCTGATCCGGCTGGGCCCTCAGACCAGGGCGTCCCTCTCTTGGTGGTTGCGGGACTCGGCCCTCACTCGAGGGAAGTCGTTCCTTCCCATTCAATGGACGGTGATCACCACGGACGCCAGTCTGACGGGTTGGGGCGGAGTCCTGGAGCAGTCATCAGCTCAGGGTCGTTGGTCGGCCCAGGAGGCCTGTTTACCAATCACTGTGCTGGAGCTGAGAACGATCAGACTGTGTCTTTCTCATTGGACGAGGAGATTGCAAGGCCGACAGATTCGGATTCAGTCGGACAATGCCACGGCAGTGGCGTATGTGGGTCAGCTGCGGAGGCAGCCCTGATTCTGCATTGGGCGGAACTCCATGTTCCGGCAATCTCTGCGGTTTACATCCCAGGCAAGGATCCGTTGGCAGTGGCCACGGATGCCCTGGTGGCTCCCTGGAGCCGTTATCGCCTCCTGTACGCTTTTTCCTCCCATACGTCTGCTCCCAAGATTGGTGCGCAGAATAGCGATGGAAGAAATTCCGACCATTCTGGTGGTCCCGGATTGGCCTCGGCGCACTTGGTACGCCGACGTGGTGAAAAGGGTGGCAGACGCCCCCTGGCGGCTTCCGATGCGAGACGACTTCCTGTCTCAAGGACCCATCTTGCACCCTGCTTACCCTCGCTGGCTTTGACGGCTTGGCTATTGAGTCCCAGGTGCTGAGGGATAGAGGAGTGGCCGACTCCGTGATCCCCCACCTTGTTGAAAGCTCGCAAGTGCACCTCTCGCAAGATTTATCACCGTACCTGGAAGGCTTATATTGCCTGGTGCGAGGCGGAGGGCTACAACCCTCGCTCGTTTGTGGTCTCCAGGGTGCTGACTTTTTTTCAGCAGAGTCTGACTAAGCAGTTGGCTTTGAGTACTCTTAAGGGCCAGATCTCGGCCTTAGCCATACTTTTTCAGAGACCTTTGGCTTCGCGCACTCTGATTCGTACTTTTGTACAAGGTATGCGACATGTGGCGCCTCGGGTGAGATCCCCAATGGCCCCATGGGTTCTGAATCTGGTGCTTTCTGTTCTTCAAAAACCACCTTATGAAAAGATCAGGGAGATCCCCTTACAACTTCTGTCGCAGAAGGTGGCCTTTTTGGTTGCCATCACTTCTGCCAGACGAGTGTCGGAATTGGCTGCCCTATCGTGCAAGTCTCCTTATTTGGTGATACATAAGGATAAGGCGGTCTTGCGACCCCTTCCTTCTTTTCTTCCGAAGGTAGTCTCTTCTTTCATATCAATGAAGATAATGTTCTACCTTCATTGTGCCCTCGTCCATCGCACCCGAAGGAATTCGAGTTGCCTGCCTTGGACGTAGTTAGGGCCTTACGGGTGTACTTGGCTGCTACAGCTTTCTTTTCGTAAAGCTGACGCCTTGTTTGTTCTGCCAGAGGGCCCGCGCAAAGGTTGGCGGCCTCTTCGGCTACGATTTCTCAGTGGATTAGAAAAACCGTGACTTATGCGTATTCTGTTCGGGGCAAAGTTCCCCTTTTTCCGGTCACGGCTCGTTCTACCCAGGCGGTTAGTACTTCCTGGGCCTTCAGACACCAGGCCTCGGTGTCACAGGTGTGCAAGGCGGCCACTTGGGCCTCGGTTCACACTTTCACTAAGTTTTACAAAGTTGATGTGTTTGCATCTTCGGATGCTGCTTTTGGCCGCAAAGTTCTGCAGGCGGCAGTGTAGGCGCGTTTGGCGCCTCCTCAGAGGTTCAGTTGGGTACAGTTGTTTGCGTTTACCCACCCCTCTTTTTTGACACAGCTTGGGGACGTCCCCACAAAGTCATGAAGAGCTGCGTCTGTCAGTGAACGTAGGAGAAAAAGGGATTTTATTAAAACTTACCGTAAAATCCTTTTCTCCGAGTTCACTGACAGACGCAGCACCCACCCCTCTGGGCTCTGTTTTGGTACGGCTTGTGTACAAACTGGAGAGCTCCTCTGGGAGGGGGGTTTTAATGTAGGAAAAGAGGACGGCCCCCAGGGGAGGGGCCAGCTGATTTCTTTTCCCTGCCTAGTTAACTCCTGGTAGGACGAACATAAAACCCCACAAAGTCATGAAGAGCTGCGTCTGTCAGTGAACTCGGAGAAAAGGATTTTACGGTAAGTTTTAATAAAATCCCTTTTTTCGGAAAAATTTGTGAAACGGATTTCCGTTATTCTGAGTTAATGAAAATTCAGAATTTTGATGGAAAAGGAATGCAGAAACAAATTGCACATATCTAATTCCTACCCTTTTCTGGTATTTCCACAGTTTCAGGGGTACAATCCTTTACTTTGGGTCAAGGGAGGGATTCTCTACAGCCGTATTTGGACCCAGCTCTTAGGTGCTCACTGGCATGGAATACAAATGTGGGTTTTCTCCTCACCTTTTTAGGGAGGATGAGGCTTTAGAGGAAATTCATCAGAAGGAGGAAGAAGTATAAGCTGCTGAGGATCAGGAGTCCTCTGTAGGAGAGTCCTCCCTGAAGAAATCACAAGGTCCAGGACTTTCTCAGGCACTGAAGTCCATGGTGGACTTTCTGGCAGATGTGGTATTCACTAACCTTAAGCTACCACTGCTGAAAGTCCTTTTCAGTGCACCAACACAAGAAGTGATTGATGTTCACCTAGAGATATTTTCACCTCCAAAGGATTTTGCACACCAGTACCCCATGGAGGAGGAATTCAGCAAGAAATATGACTTTTCAGCTGTTCACCCAGTTATTTCCTATTTGAACAAGAAAGTGTTGGTTGGTGGAATGTCCCTTTCAGAAAACAAATTGAGAGGCTACCTTTTGAGGGCAAACGCTTGTTTAGACCAGCGTTTCTCAACTCCAGTGCTTAAGGCGCACCAACAAGTCATGTTTTCAGAATTTCCATTATTTTGCACAGGTGATTTGATCAGTTTCACTGCCTCATTAATTACCTCAGCTGTTTCATCTGAGGGAAATCCTGAAAACTTGACCTGTTGGCGCGCCTTGAGGACTGGTGTTGAGAAGCACTGGTTTAGACCATCTTTGGGTGCCCACATCCAGGAGATCTCTGCAGGTTCCTGAAGGTACAAAAATTTGGAATGAAGTCCATCCAGTTGGTGATGGTTTCACTTCATTGTTGGCTTTTGCCATCAGTGGATGTCATGGATGCTTACCTAAAAATCCTGATTTTCAGACCTCACTGATGGTCCTTCTGCTATAGTTGATTCAGCTGCAGGATCGGGCCACCACCAGTGCAGAGCTTTTGGAGGATGGCCTTGTGTCAAGAAGGGCAGGAAAGAAGCCACTTCGCTCTGGGAAAAACATCAGGGACAGACTGATATTCCGCAAAAGGTACAGGGATTGGACTGCTGAGGACTGGGGTAAAGTAATTTCCTCTGATGTATCCCCTTCCCGAATGTTTGGGGCTTCCGGAAAAACCTTGTCCAGAGAAGAAAAGATGAGTGCTACCATCAGTCCTGTCATGCCAACAGTAAAGTATCCTGAGACCAGTCGTGTGGGGGGTGGGGGGGGGGTTGCTCCTTAGGCAAGGGAATGGGCTCACTCACAAATTTGCCTAAGAACACCGCCATGAATAAAGAATGGTAGGAAAACATCCAAGAGCAACTTCTCCCAACTATCCAAGAACAGTTTGTTGATGAACAATGCATTTTCCAGCATGATACAGCACATTGCCATAAGGCAAAAGTGATCACTGAGTGGCTTGGGGAACAAAACATCCAAGTTTTGGGTTCATGGCCAGGAAACTCCCCAGACCATGGTCTGTGATCTGGAGTTGGAGAGCTTATAATCTGGATTGAGCAGCAGGAGGTTTTTTTCCACCTTTTCCCTAGATGACCTAAGACCCTAAGGAGTATATGTAAAAAGCTTTCATTGACCCCTGTAATAGGTGGTCATTGAATTGCAGTAAGTGCACATCTGATTGGTGTTCAGTCACCGATTTTTCTGCTGATAGTTTCACTTTGGCACAATCTATTATGGACTTGCTCATTTTTATGTATTGGATAATACATGGCTTGGACTTTATTAGCACTTTATATTTGCCATTTGCACTTATTCTATAATATGAAATTTATTTTCCACGTCACTTTATTGATTATTTATTGAGTTACCAAGCGTCGGCCTCGAAACCTTAACCACTTGACCACTGGGTACTTAAACCCCCCCTTGCTAACCAGACCAATTTTCAGTTTTCAGTGCTCTCATATTTTGAATGACAATTACGCAGTCATACTACACTGTACCCACATGGAATTTTTGTCCTTTTTTTCACACAAATAGAGCTTTCTTTTGGTGGTATTTAATCACCATTGGCGTGTTTATTTTTTGAGAAATAAATGGAAAAAGACTGAAAATTTTGTAAAAAAATGCATTTTTCTTTGTTTCTGTTATAAAATTTTGCAAATTAGTAATTTTTCTTAAATTGTGGCCAAAAGTTATATTGCTATATATCTTTGGTAAAAAATAACCCAAATTAGTGGATATTATTTTGGTCTTTATGAACGTTAGTCTACAATCTATGGTGCCAATCACTGAAAATTGATCACACCTGATGTACTAGCTCATTTCTTGAGGCCCCAACAAGACAGAAAAGTACAAATACCCCCCAAATGACCCCTTTTTTGGAAAGTAGACAGTCCAATGTATTTAGTAAGAGGCATGGCGAGTTTCTTCAAGTTGTATTTTTTTCCCACAATTCTTTGCAAAATTAAGATTTTTTTTTTTTTCAGTTTTTTTTTTTTGTCACAAAATTGTCATATTGACCACTTCAGCCCCGAAAGGATTTCATACTTTAGGACCAGAGCCTTTTTTGCGATTTGGTGCTGCGTCGCTTTAACTGACAATTGCGCGGTCGTGCAGCGTTGTACCCAAACTAAATTTGCGTCCTTTTTTCCCACAAACAGAGCTTTCTTTTGGTGGTATTTGATCATCGCTGCGTTATTTCTGATCGCTGCTATAAACAAAAGAGTGACAATTTTGCAAAAAAACCCAAATTTCTTACTTTTTGCTAAAATACAAATCCAAAAAAAATACCAAAAAAAACATTTTTTTTCATCAGTTTTGGCTGATTTATATTCTTCCTCATATTTGTGATAAAAAAAATCGCAATCTGCGTTTATTGATTGGTTTGAGCAAAAGTGGCAGCATTTACGGATGATAATTCATTCTTGGGGTTTTTATTTATTTATTTATTTTTTTACTAGTAATGGCAGCGATCTGCGATTTTTAGCGGTACTGCGATATTGGGGCGGACATGTCGGACCATTTTGACACTTTTTTGGGACCATTGGCATTTATACAGCGATCAGTGCTATAAAAATGCTCTGATTACTGTGTAAATGCCATTGGCAGTGAAGGGGTTAACCTGCAGGGGGCGCTCTAAGGGTTAACTATGTTCCCTGGGCGTGTTCTAACTGTGGGTGGACTGCCCTAGAAGGGGAAGGGAAGTGATCACAGCTTCCATGTAGAGGAAGGCTGTGATCACAGCCCTTCCCCCTCTCACAGAACGGAGGTCCGTGTTTACTTACACGGACCTCCGTTCTTTCACTCTGGGGGGGCACCGCGGGTAGCCGGCGGCGATCGAGTCCACCGCACCTGCTCCCTGGCCCTCCCCGAACACAGTGAGCACATGCGGTTGGCGGTCAGTAAGTGGTTAACAGACTATTTCTCTCACCCAGCATATGCATACCACAAATTACACCCCAAAACACATTCTGTTACTCCTCCTGAATATGGGGATACCACATGTGTGAGACTTTTACACAGCCTGGCCACATACAGAGGCCTAACATCCAGGGAGCACCATCAGGCGTTCTAAGGACATAAATTACACATATCATTTCCTGACTACCTCTTGCACTTTTGAAGGACCTGGAGCACCAGGGCAATGGAAATGCCCAAAAAATGACCCCATTTTGGAAAGTAAACACCCCAACCTATATTCTATGAGGCATAATGAGTCTTTTGAACAGTTCATTTTTTCCACAAGTTTTTGGAAAATGTGGTAAGAAAATGAAAACGTGTTTTTTTTTTTTTTTTTGTTTTTTTAAAAAACACAAGGTTGTCCTTTTATACAATATTTCTAACACACAGCATGTACCACCTATCAAAAATTTCACTCTAAAGTATATTCTGTTACTCGTCCTGAGTATGGCGATACCACGTGTGACACATTTACACAGCCTGGCCACATACAGAGGCCCAACATGCAGAATGCACCATCAGGCATTCTACATTTCAAATCTAATTTGACTACCTATTACATTATTGTGAGGCACTGTGGTGGCACTGATGGGCGCTGTAGTGGCATGGATGTGAACTGATGTATGAATGAGGCATAAATGAGCACAAATGGGGGTGGATAAGCCGTAGATGGGGATGGGTGCGCACTGATGGATGGCGGAGCATAGATGCATGGGTGAGCACGGATGCATGGGTGAGCATGGCTGGATGGGTAAACACGGATGCATGGGAGAGCACGGATGCATGGGAGAGCACGGATGCATGGGTGAGCACGGATGCATGGGTGAACACGGATGAGGCTGGATGGGTGAGCACGATTGGATTGGTGAGCATGGCTGGATGGGTGAGCACGGATGCATGGGTGACAGATGAGTGAGCACGGATGGGTGACGGAGGAGTAAGCACGAATGCATGGGTGACGGATGGGTGGGCACGGATGCATGGGTGATGGATGGGTGAGCATGGATGCATGGGTGACGGGTGAGCACGGATGACGGATGGGTGAGCACAGATGCATGGGTGACAGATGGGTGAGCACAGATGCATGGGTTAACATGACTGGATTGGTGAGCATGGCTGGATGGGTAAAGTGGTTAGGTCAGTACAATTGGGTACGTAGACAC
>BLSH010207549.1:1028728-1048463 GCA_018402905.1 Glandirana rugosa | reverse complement strand
TACCTTAATATACCACACACACACACACAATATTGTTTCCCCTTGAATAATACGATTATGTCTCCCTTACGCTCGTAAATAGGTTCACCGAATTGTTGGTGAAATTCTACGAGTGATTCAAAGAGGTAAAGATAAACCTTTTACATTCGAGGGCTTCTTCGGCATTCCCTCTGTATTAGCATAATAAGTTCCCCTTTGTTATAACACACACACACACACCATATAATTCCATTCAAAAATTGAAACTTGTATTATATATTAATTTATTACACACAGACTGATATATTTCAAATGTTTATTTCTTTTATTTTTGATGATTATAACTGACAACTAAGGAAAATCCCAAATTCAGTATCTCAGAAAATTAGAATATTACTTAAGACCAATACAAAGAAAGGATTTTTAGAAATCTTGGCCAACTGAAAAGTATGAACATGAAAAGTATGAGCATGTACAGCACTCAATACTTAGTTGGGTCTCCTTTTGCCTGAATTACTGCAGCAATGCAGTGTGGCATGGAGTCGATCAGTCTGTGGCACTGCTCAAGTGTTATGAGAGCCCAGGTTGCTCTGATAGTGGCCTTCAGCTCTTCTGCATTGTTGGGTTTGGCATATCGCATCTTCCTCTTCACAATACCCCATAGATTTTCTATGGGGTTAAGGTCAGGCGAGTTTGCTGGCCAATTAAGAACCGGGATACCATCGTCCTTAAACCAGGTACTGGTAGCTTTGGCACTGTGTGCAGGTGCCAAGTCCTGTTGGAAAATGAAATCTGCATCTCCATAAAGTTGGTCAGCAGCAGGAAGCATGAAGTGCTCTAAAACTTTCTGGTATATGGCTGCGTTGACCTTGGACCTCAAAAAACACAGTGGACCAACACCAGCAGATGACATGGCACCCCAAACCATCACTGACTGTGGAAACTTTACACTGGACCTCAAGCAACGTGGATTGTGTGTCTCTCCTCTCTTCCTCCAGACTCTGGGACCCTGATTTCCAAAGGAAATGCAAAATTTACTTCCATCAGAGAACATAACTTTGGACTACTCAGCAGCAGTCCAGTCCTTTTTGTCTTTAGCCCAGGCGAGATGCTTCTGACACTGTCTGTTCAAGAGTGGCTTGACACCAGGAATGCGACAGCTGAAACTCATGTCTTGCATACATCTGTGTGTAATGGTTCTTGAAGCACTGACTCCAGCCGCAGTCCACTCTTTGTGAATCTCCCCCACATTTTTGAATGGGTTTTGTTTCACAATCCTCTCCAGAGCTGATCAGAGTGTGGCACCAGATGTCTTCAATATCGAACCTTTCCACAATATTCTAATTTTCTGAGATACTGAATTTGGGATTTTCCTTAGTCGTCAGTTATAATCATCAAAATTAAAAGAAATAAACATTTGAAATATATCAGCCTGTGTGTAATGAATGAATATAATATACGTTTCACTTTTTGAATGGAAATTGGTGAAATCAACTTTTTGATGACATTCTAATTATATCACACACACACTCACTCTAACCCTAACCCTAGGATCAATTGTCGTTTTTCTCTCTCCTTTGCTCAGCAAAGCATTCCTGGGGGTGGGGCCGAGCAATGCTGCTGATGTCAGCTGAAGAGGAGAGAGAGCTGTGTGTAGGAAGTCAGAGTGTTATATATACAGATAAGAATATTTATGATCTAACACGGACACAGGGTAACTTCTTGTTCTAATGCACAGGGGATAGGGGCTTTAAAAGTTAATTATGAGAGCAGAGAAGAGACTCCACTACTGACAGGGAGAAGGAGGGGGAGTTGAAGACTGGCAGAGGAGAATAGGAGAGCTGCTAGTGACAGACTGCACAGACCACGGGCTCTTAGGATCAGCTAATATGATAGGGGAGTCAGCACTAGGGGGAGTCATGACCTGGCATTATCAAACAGGTATTTTAGGGGATACAGAGGGATCATTTTAAAAAGCAAAAGCACCATGCTGCTAATTGCACATTAAAGAGACAGGAGCAGCATTTTTTTGGGGGGTTAAAAAATGCTTTAACGCTTTATTTATACGTAAATCATTTCAGCCATTTGTTATATACAAAACCCTAAAGCAGGGGTCGGGAACCTTTTTGGCTGAGAGATCCATGAACGCCACATATTTTAAAATGTTATTCCGTGAGAGCCATACAATATGTTTAGTAAATGTGTGCATTTTATGTAAGACCAACACTTTTTAAGTACAATAATGCGACTTCTGGTTCTGCATGGTTTTGCTGGAGTCTGGTTGATACGTGGTGAGGTTAAGCTTCATGCAGGCGTTGAGACTTCCATCCGTTAAACGTGATCATAGGTTGGTCTTAATGTTCTTTAGATGTGAGACTGCTCACATGCATACGTAGATCCAAACATTGTCAGTACAGCAATACTCACACGCTGCAGTGTGTGGTATGTGACGGGAAGCGCATTCCAAGTTTTGACAATCAGCTGGTCCGCGAGTTGAAGTTTTTTCATTTCTCCCCACTTGTGTTTGCTCGCCAACTCTGCTTGCTGTCATGCAAGTCTTTCCAAATCTTCATTCAGTGACTTGAATTTATTCACCCACATGTCTGAGGCCTTCAGGTCTGCAGCTTGTAGCTCAAAATCTCTGATGGAGACACCAGGGATGTAACTCAGGTCAGCGCTGTCCACTGCACACTCGTGTGGATGGGTGATGAACTTAAAAAGACAAGTGCGCTCACGAAATTCTCCAAAACGCGCTTTGAATGACTGCAGGAGATTAGATGTGAAGCCCGCTAGCTGCTGAAGATCAAGATGTTGAGCAGGGTCACCTGCTGTGCATGCATCTTTAAACTCTACCAGTTTTTCAAAGTGTAGTAAACGACCTGTTTCAATGTCGGCGATGAAGAGTTCTAGCTTGTTTTCAAATGCAAACACTGCTTGTTGAAGGGATAAAACTGTATTTCCAACACCTTGCATTTTCACATTGAGCTGGTTCAGATGTTCAGTCATGTCCACGAGATAGTAGAACTTCAGGAGCCACTCAGTGTTGGCTAATTCATGATGCTTGACATTTTTCATTTCAAGAAAAGTCCGGATTTCGCTCAGACAAGCACCTTCCCTCTTGACAACCAATGCACATTGCTGTGCAGAAGCAGGCCAGGATAATTATTCCCAACTTCATCCAGCAGTGTTTTAAACTGGCGATCATTTAAAGCTCGGGCAACAATAAAGTTGACCACCCGAATGCCCAGCGACATCACCTCACTAAGCTGCTCGCCACACATCTGAGCACAAAGTGCCTCCTGATGTAGGATGCAGTGAAAACTTAGGATGGGTCTCTTCATGTTCACGAAGAAGCGCTACGAATCCTCTGTTTTTCCCCACCATGCACGGAGCACCATCAGTACACACCGAAATAAGTTTATCCATCGGTAGATTTTTTTCTTTAGCGAGCTCAGTGAAAGACTTGAATAAATCTTCCCCTCTTGTTGTTCCTTTCATAGGCAAAACAGCAAGACTTTCCTCATGTAGTGTGTCACCGACAGCATACCTTGCAATCACGCTGAACTGGGATAAATGGCTTACGTCTGTTGACTCATCCAAAGCGAGAGAAAAGAATGGTGCTGCATGTATGTCCTTCACTTGTGTTGCCTCAATTTGATTTGCCATCATGATGGTACGATCGTGAACAGTTCTTGCCGACAGAGGCATGTCTTTTATTTGTTTGATTATTTTGTCTTTCATGAAAAAGTCGTCAAAAAGTTCATTGGCAACATCAAGCATGAATGTTTTGGCATACTCCCCATCTGTGAATGGCTTTCCGTTTCTCACAATTGCTAAAGCACCAGCAAAGCTAGCCGAATTGCAGTCACCTTGTTGGGTCCAAACACGGAGTTGCTGCTGACTAGCTTGCACTCTGCACAGTAGCTCTTGACATGCTTTCTTCCTGCTGTCCCCTGCAGGATATTTTGATGCAAATGTAGTATGGAGTGCTGCTTTATATTTGACCGCTTCATCGATGCAATTTTATCATTGCATATTAGACACACTGCATAACTTGCTCTCTCCACAAAGGCGAATTCCTCTGTCCATTCCTGCTGAAAAGTACGATACGTCTCATCTTTTTTTCTTTTAGCCATCTTCTTCGATAAAAGGGGTTCTGCAATTAGCTAGCTTAAAAGGAGGGAAGTTTACTTCCTGACCCCACAACAAGACTTGTGTACGCATTATCCAATAAAATTTGGTGTTGTCCCGGAGGACAGCAGTGATTGGCTCCTGCCACCCGCAATCATGAACATGAGCGGTAGGAAATTAATGGATTGAAATACAGGAGAATGTTTTATATTTTTAACGGTAATTTTTTTTTTTATTAAAGATTTGTCTGCGAGCCAGATGCAGCTATCAAAAGAGCCACATCTGGCTCGCGAGCCATAGGTTCCCGACCCCTGCCCTAAAGTAATAATGCTGGGTCAGGGAACCTGTATTGCAACAAAATTGCATGCAATAATGAGCAGTGGGCTGATGTGGAGACATGCCAGATAGAAAGACATATACCGAGGCAATATAGAAACCATCATCGAAAAAGGTGTATGATATATCACTTTCCAAGGCTTGCCGCCTCAACCTCCGCAACATCTCTAAAATACGTCCCTTCCTAACCAATGAAACCACAAAGCTCCTGATTCACTCCCTGGTCATCTCTCGCCTCGACTACTGCAACTCCCTCCTCACTGGCCTACCTTTAAATAGACTATCCCCCCTCCAGTCCATCATGAATGCCGCTGCCAGACTTATCCACCTTACAAACCGTTCAGCGTCTGCCACCCCTCTCTGCCAATCCCTCCATTGGCTGCCACTCGCCCAACGAATTAAGTTCAAAATACTAACCATGAGCTACAAAGCCATCCACAACTCTGCTCCCAGCTACATCACCAACCTAGTCTCAAAATACCAACCTAACTGTCCTCTTTGCTCCTCCCAAGACCCTGCTCTCCAGCTCCCTCATCACCTCCTCTCATACTCGTCTCCAAGACTTCTCCCGAGCTGCTCCCATCCTCTTGAACTCCCTATCCCAATTTGTCAGACTATCCCCAAATCTTTCCACCTTTAGGCGATCCCTGAAAACTTTTCTCTTCAGGGAAGCCTATCCTGCCGCCACCTAACAACTGCACTTTTTTATTCTCAATCAACCCATCCCCCCACAGTTATTTCCCTCTCATATCATTTAACCCTCCCTCCTAGATTGTAAGCTCTACCGAGCAGGGCCCTCTGATTCCTCCTGTATTGAATTGTATTGTATTGTACTGTCTGCCCTAATATTGTAAAGTGCTGCGCAAACTGTCTGCGCTATATAAATGCTGTATAATAATAATAATAATATATATTCATGAGAGTAAGAAAGAGATATCAGCATCCCCATAAGAATGAAGGAATACACCTGCAGCTGTGACAGAAAAACCAGCATGTTCACCAATGATCACACCCCAGTTAGGCTAATACTAAATATACTTACCTCCAAGGGTGCACTATAACCGGGACTGCTAACTTTCCCATTGCAATAGAATTGCTAAAGGTATGTGTATAAGCGCTCAGTGAGGCATATATGCACCCACAATCTGTAAAACCATATAAACATATGGACAGTATGCCGGGCCGAGCCAGTGCCAGCTTAGGCAGCTGCCTTACGGAGCCAAGCCAGGGGGGGGCGCCAAACCCAGACATCCCTCAGCAAGTGGTTATGCTGGTGCCAGCTTTACCTAGCTACCTTAATCTGCTTCTCTTCTGTCAGCCCGTGGAATGAACTCTCCATGGGCAGCAGAAGAAGCACTATGCCAGCACAATTTCGGAGACAAGCTGAGTGAGACCAGGGGGAGGGGCAGAGCATCGGGAATTGCACAGTAGGAACACAGCTGCTGTACAGATCAGTACAATCACCGCTGAGGAGGGAGGAGCTGAGTGACACCAGGAGGAGGGGTCAGGTATGGGTGTTTTATTTATTTCCACTAAGCCTGCAATAGATGGAAAACATTTTGCAGGCTTAGTGGGTGGTAAAGGAATGGTGCTGTGCTGTGTCCCCTCCATGAACATTGTGCCTGGGTAGGAAGAAGCTGCTCATAGAAATAGGAGTGGCTGGCTGCAGTGTCTGTGACAGTCTCACTGAGCCCAGTCAGCCGCTCCTCCCACCTTCATCCCTGCTGAGACCAGAGAAGAGAAAGAAGGATCTGTTGTGCCCCTCCCCCTCTGTCTGCCCCACCCACACTCCTATGCACAGCATGCAGCCAGTATGAGAAAGGGGATGTGGGTGGGAGATTTGAAGTCACAGCAGCTTCAGCTGCATCTGGCTGCATGATTGGTGCCCCTGTGTGAGCCAGCAGATGGCACACCAGCCTTGGGTTAGTGTCTACCTCCCTCCCTTCTCTCCCCCATCTGTCTCCTTCCCCATCTCTGTTCTTCCAGGAGCTTCACACACTTGGCAGGCTGATTTCCTGTCCAGGTAGCCTTGACTCACACTGGTTAGGACTAGGAATTTACAGGATTCATGATTTCACCTCTGAACTTGGATCAGCCCAGGAGGTTGAGAGTTCTGATGTAATTGCATGACATTTGTTGCTCAGGAGTAGGGGGGGTGATCATTATGGAATGTAGGGTACAGATAACACCAGCATTAGATAGGTGTACACACACATCACTGCAAATGGTATCATCAGCAGTATGTGAGCTGTGCCTTTGTCTCCTGTAGAAGTACGACTTCCTTGCTGTATGTTGGAATCAGTCCTGATAATTGTGTCTATATACTTTTCTGTATACATCTACAGGCTTGTATGCTGCAGAATGGGTTGATCCCCCTGTGTGTTGTGTTTTTATTGTGCGGCACATACTGTATGAGATGTTCAAGCTTCTTTCTGGCACAGAACAACTTATCCTGCAGATGTAGCAGTTAGAGGGAAGAAACAAACCATTTACCACTAACGGGTGCTTAGAATGATCAGCTTTTATTTATGTAAAACCTATATCCCTAAAGGAAAAAAAAACTGTTGCTGTAACCTGTTAAAGTGTTGGCTGGAGTTAATAAATCAAACAGAGATTGTATAGTGTGTGGTTAGCTGTAGATGGGTTGCCATAAGAGGGTGGGAGGATGTATTGTGGAGGGGAAAGAAGGTGGTGGCAGGATGAAGATGGGGGAGGCGGGGGGACACCAAAATGCACCTTCACCTGTGTGGACAAAAATCTTTGCACCAGTCCTGACCGTATGTCATATGACACAGTAGCCAAATAGTCCAATAAAGTCAAAAAGGTAACTAAACAGACCTGGTGTTGGGTGCTAGGGAGGTCTCACCTGCATTTAGTATTACTGAAAAACTTCAGTCTATCCCTATGTGGCAATAAGTAACATATAAATGGTAGTAACATCTCCCATCAGGGGCGTAACGATAGGGGTTGCAGGGGTTGCAATTGCAACCGGGCCCCATGGTCCAGGGGGCCCATGTGCCTCCCTTGTACACCTGAATAGGAGGGATGGCGGGGGTGGCATTTAGAGGACCCAATCTCCTCCATTTTCCTCTATCCAGTCTTCTGCTGTTCCCAGGGCCCCTGTGTGCTTCCCTGGTCCCCCTGGGGCCTGCTGCAGAACTTGTGAAAGGGCCCCACTGCAGTACCGTAATAAAGGGACCCTCAATAGTCGTAAAGGGCCCCAGGATCAGTGGGAAGAGGGAAGGGCCCTGGCCAGGGGTCAGGGGGCCCTTCATAATTTTTTGCACCGGGGCCTTGAAGGTTCTAGTTAAGCCTCTGTCTCCCATGGAAATTAATTAAGATTGGTAACAATCCAAAAGGAGGGTTTATAAGTGGAGATGATCTAAAGATGAAAAAGATGCAAAGCATATCAGCACAGTATAACTAAGTAGGGAGAAGGGCAGACCATTATATCAGAGTACATACCTAGATTGTGTGATCGCACCTCACAGATCAGATCACATGAGCATTTGTAGGGATGTTGATACCAGTAAAGGCTCACTAATGAGCCTTACATACATGTCCCAATCCAGGAGCAGAGCCATCAGCTCATGCAACACCTGACCCGGCCGGTAATGAGGCGTGTGCGCATCCCCCACCGTTCGCGCATGGGTGGCCAGCAAAGAATGCCATTCACCGAGCGGAGTGGAGCGAGTGCGTCACATGGGACAAAAGGTGGAGGAGCACTCCCCCTGTGGCGCTCCGCCGCCAAGTGGCTCACATCACGCAGGCGCACAGTGGTACCTAGGGGCCAGTCCAAGGCCCTGGAAGTGCGTTTCCATGGGAGACAGAGGTGGATGCTCCAATGCTAATCCCAAAGAAAATTCAGTCTGAGCAAATGGTGTGAAGGTAATCAGTGGAATACAGGGGAGTAGTAGAAATCTCCAAACAATGTTATCACACATGCACCCCGACACCAGGATATTACACCTGGTGGAGCACGCTCCCCTAAGGGTATGAACTCACCAGACAGAAGATAATTCAAGCATAAAATCAACTTTATATCCTCCGCTTATTCCAGATTAAGATTGCTCAATCCATCACTCCAAGAGAGGTCATGAATAAGGAAGAAAATACTTCACATAGCATAATTCCGTTTAAGAAGAATTTATTAAGCAATTATCACCACCTTATGAACGCACTTACAAAAAATATATAAAAACAGACATTTCTCAGTAAAACACTTGCTCTGTCATCGTTCGCATGAAGGCACCTTCATACCATCTTGCATCCATTGCTAAGAATAGGGTCCAAGGAGCCTCTCTCCATTCATGACAGATTACACATTCCCATGCCACTAGGTCACGCACTGATGCGTTTTGTCATTCCAACTTCCACTGAGGGCGTGACCTGATGACGCAGCGTTTAATATAAGAGCCTGACCGGGATCATATTGCCCTCTAGCGATTGCCAAATTCCAATACTGCTCTATGCGATCACAGCTTCTACATTGAATAGGTCAGGCCATTTATTGAGCAGTTGAATACTACATGCCTATTTAATTTTCCCAGCTGCAATGGAGGCTTTGAAGTTTTTGTCAAATAGACCTGCAGATTTCAATAATTTATTTGTTTTTAATGAAGTGACTGAAAATCAAGTGAATTATGATGGAGCGTTTACTGCTCTAAGCAATGCTTTAGAGAAGCAGGTCAGTACCTGGTGGGATATATTCACCATTGAGCATAATATTTTAAAAAAAAATCATAGTGAGTAGTTTACGATGGGAAGTACCTCCACAGGACGGTTTGGATGATAATGAATCCATGTCTGAGTGGTCATCATTCTTTAATGGTGTTGGTCTGAAACTGCAGGAACTTGTACTTAAAAAAAAGAAACAAAAATGGCTAAATTGGAACACAGGATTGCAAACCTGCAAGGAGCAGCTCAGCCCCATTGTTGAATCTCAGCAAATGATTGACTTTAATAAAAGAATGAAGAAACGATTAGAGAAAATAGAAACTTAAGAAACCCAAAAAAAGAAACTTAGAAATTTCATCGGGATTGTTTGGATTTCAAAAACAATTCTATATATGTCTGGCAACAAACATTGCAATTTAATAATATACAAAGGGTTTAAATGTCAGGACAATCAGTGACACACCCTATTTTGCAAATCCCATTGCATCCTGGTATTAGTGGGCAAACTAGAGATATCCCTGTAAGAGCAGTGGTCACTAATACTAATATTGCCCCTAAAAATATAAACCCCAGGGGACGAGGACGGTATAGAGGGGGGAGAGTCAGAACTCAGTGCCCCAGAGTGTGGGATAACACTTATGGGGTCCCAGTAGACAATAGATGTGAACCCTTATGGGACCAAAGAGGACCTTAATTGACATGCCCTTTTTATGGAGGGGGAGGGGCAACCAATGGAAGAGTCGGGGTTATCCACAGAGAGGGAAACCCTCATTTCCCTCAGGGGCCCCCACTTTCAGAGATCCCCAGTGGCAGGACCGTCAGTATCAGGACCGGGGTATGGGCCAATATCAGAACCGGGGGTGGCCCATCATCAGGCACCAACCGGGAAAAGAGAAACAGAGGATGTAGGGCTAGATGCAGGACTCAAAAAAAAGAGGGAGACCGAGTAGGAGGCATTTACAATTTGGCCAATGTAGAACTGACCCTTAAGGAAACTCACATTTTGCATATGGGTATGAAATGCGGTCTGAAGAGACCGATTAATAAATTTGATGTGTACATAGACATACATAAATATATGAGGAAACTCAGCATTAAGAAACACTTTTTGAAAAAAAATTCTTATCCCACTAATACTGGAAATGTCAGTCTGGGGGCAGTGGATAGTGGGTTGCGGAACAAACCATTGTTTAACCCCCCCCCCCAATATTGCATCCCAACATTTGGAAGTCTTCAAAGGTTTGTGTGACGAACACGGGTATCAGATTGCTGCCCTCCTCACAGACCGGCGACTGAGGACCCCCCTGATCTAATACCGCACTTGTCACGGACGTAACAATGCCACTCTCAGCTGCTTTCAGCACAAAGATTTCCCAGTTTGTGGGACCACCGTCTAAGTATCAGCCGCCTGAGAGCGATTGTTACCGGGCTAATTCAAACAATTAACCCTTTCTCTGCCACCACTTCTGGATACCGGCCAGAAGACCCATATGTTAGCAATACCAGTATTTTAGAACAATGCCTGTACACACACTGTCGCCGCAGACAGATATATTCAGGTGCGTTATTTTTAAAAAAACGGTAGCGCTCTTCAAAGGAACAGATTCGTAATAGTTGCATTAAGAGCTTTAGGGACAAAATTAACACTTTTCAAAATAAGGTTTAATAATGAAAAGGTCAGGGTTTAGGTGCAGTAAAATATTTACAGAAAAATAAAAGTACAAAGTGAGACAAAATTACAGCGAAAGGGAGCAGATTGAAAATACCTGCATTTGAAATGTCCGTGCCTAATCAGTGTTTCTAAGATGATTTCCTGGTTCTCCGATGTTGATTTATTGATGGTAAGATGAGAACTGCCCATTGATCTTGACAGTCCTTTTTTCTCTGGACCACCAGGGGTGGAGCCATACCTCTCTGCCATTCGTATAAGAGGGCGTTTCCTTAGACAATGTCCAGGGCGGACCGTGGAGATACATGCTTCATAATCGTGCATGGATCATAACGTGTAATTGGACCGTCCGGCACATCTCCCAGTAAGAAATTTAATTTCAGCTTGCATAAAGCGTTCAAATGACTCCAAACATGAGAGTTCTGAGACCTTCTAGGACCCTGGGGAGGGAATAGACTAGTTCTATCCCTCCTTGGGTAACAAGGGGTGAATGTTTATACTTGAGTTATCCAGGCCAGAATTCTACATTCAAATATGTATGTTTTATCACTATGGCATACGTATAACGGAAGTTATGACTGTATGTAAGTTTTTCTAACTTCTCATGTTGTTCCAAAGTTATTGAAAGGGTCAGAATTCCTGGGGGGTGATTTATGGTGTGGCATATCCCACATCAGTTTGTTGTATGTTTGTTCAAGATAAGCGAACAGGCTTCTTCCTGGCCAGCCATAAACCATAATCGGAGGCCCCTTTGAAGTTGATCTGGCAAGAGACAGAGGGGGTCTAAAGGAGAAGCTTGTTCTAGCTGCCCTGTTAGAAGGAGAGAGAAAAAAAAAACTTCCCTTCCAAGATGGAGTCAGTGTCGCTTCCTGCGTGTCTCACGCGTGATATCATCACAGATTGGTCTTGAGAGATCTCGATCAGGTAATACCTAAGAAGGGAGTCAATCCTAGGTATATCTAAAAAGGGATTGAAGACTTGGAAAGTAAGAAAGATATAGTGATCAGGCCCGCAGATAAAGGGGGAGGAGTGGTGATCCTCTCCAAAGACTTCTTTAACAACCAATTGAAGGAGATGCTATCAGATGAGGACACTTATATGAAATTGGACAGGGATCCCACCTCATGGTATAAAGAGGAGCTGGGAAGCCTGGTTGAGTCAGGCTTTCATTCTGGTGTCCTCACAAATAAGGAAAGGAAATATTTAATCCCCAGCAGTTGTAGGTTCCCGACCATCTACACTCTCCACAAAATACATAAGGATCCAACAAATCCTCCAGGAAGGTCTATAGTGAACGGGATTGGGTCTGTAACAGCAAGGATGGGACAGTATCTAGATAAATTCCTTCAGAGAAGTGTTGTATAAACAAAGACTTATCTGAAGGATACTAAAAACTTTTTACAGTTATTGAAAAATGTTACTGTAACAGAGGAGACTGAACTGTTTTTGGTCACTGCTGACGTATCTTCACAGTATAAGGTCATACATCACAATGACGCCTTATTGGCCCTGAATTGGGCCATGTGTCAAAGAGAAGGTCTTCCCCATGCACAAAAAATATTTTTACGGAATGCCCTGGATTTTTGTTTGTCTCAAAATGATTTTTGGTTTGACAGTCATTCTTTTTTCCCAGAAGAGAGGAGTTGCAATGGGTGCTAAATTTGTGCTCAGCGTTGCAAATCTCTTCATGGGGGAATGGGAGGATAAGTTTATTTCATAATAGAAGGAGTGAGTTGGTCTTTTATAGACGATTCATTGATGAGTTGTTCTTCATGTGGGCGGCCCCCGAAACATCTCTATGCGAGTACATACAGTAACAATAATAACAGTAAACTAACAAGCCAATGGAGCAAGGAACATATTGACTATTTGGATGTCACTATCTTAAGATCTTCCAACACTTTGGAAACAAAAGTATATTTCAAGACAGCCGATAGGAACAGTTATCTTCCAATCCAGAGTGGTCATCATCCCCTCTGGTTGAGGAATATACCTAAAGGGCAGATCAGGATGAGAAGGAATTGTTCCACAACAGAGGTCTTTCTTGCTCAGTCTCAGATCATTAAGAAAAGATTTGAAGAGAAAGGCTATAAAACCAAACATCTGGAGAAGATAATAGAAGAAACAGCTGAACTCTCCCAGGAGGTGACTTTGGAAGATAAAACACCTAGGAATTAAGGAAATGTTCATGAATGGGGGTTTATATCAGGATTCCATGTGCAATTTAAGGAAGAACACTGGCATGTTTTACATCTTGATAAAACACTTCAATCAGTGCTCCCCATTACTCAGAAATTAATTTACGGGAAAGCCCCTAGTGTTGGAGATAAAATAATTAAAAAGGTACCAGTGAGACCCCCATCATTTTGGGATCAGGAAGGTTTTTTTGCATGCAGGAAGTGCAAAGCATGTAATGAAGTTACTACCATTATGAGGGTTATACAGCATTTTACTTCCCCTTGTAATGGTAGAGAGTTCACTATTTGTGAATTCATAACATGCAATACGACCCATGTATGTAGTCTATGCACTGGAATGTCCATGTGGGCTGTCTTATATAGGACGTACCAAGAGGCCTTTGAAAGTAAGAATTGCAGAGCATATTAAAAACATTCTAGTAGGTTTCAAGGATCATAGTGTTTCCTTACATTTTAAGTTACACCATTATCAGGACCCATCAGGATTGAAGTTATTGGGGCTGATCACATTAAACCTGTATGGAGGGGGGTCTAATCTAGTAAGGGAACTGTCACAACTAAGAGACTAAATGGATTTTTTTTTAACCCAGTCACTTGCCCCTAAGGGGTTGAATGTCGAACTAGACATTAATTGTTGTATTAATGATGCATAATAGGAGTGCAATGTAGTAGTTTGATGATCATAGATGGTCAATGATACAACTGGGTGCATAGTGTTTTTTTTCAATGTTTTATATGTATTAGCAGTTGTTATTTACTGACATTTAAATATATGAATTGATTTTCAAATGTTTCTCTAAATTTTAATCTATTTATGAATTATGATTATTTTTATGATTGTTTAATGCAATTGAAGTACTATGTTTACTTACATAAGCCTGGAATGTGTAAATATTTTGTAGGTCTAATGTGTTGCTATCATGTTTGAAACAGACACACTCAGGCCTTTACCAGGTAATATCTGGGTTGTAACATGGTTAAATGTAAGAGGTAAAAATGTACTCGAGTCAATGAATGAAACCTGGCCTCTTCAATATAGAAGCTGCGATCGCATAGAGCAGTATTGGAATCTGGCTAGAGGGCAATATGGTACCGGCTAGGCTCCTATATTAATCCAGAATGCTGCGCCATCAGGTCATGCCCTCACTGGAAGTCAGAATGACAAAATGTGTCAAGGCGTGACCTAGCGGAGTTTGTCTGTGTAATCTGTCAAGAACGGAGAGAGGCTCCCTGAACCCCATTCTTAGCAGTGGATGCAGGAAGGGATGAAGGCGCCTTTGCGCGAACGGTGACAGAGAACGTGTTTTACTGAGAAATGTCTCTTTTTATATGTTTCTTGTAAGTGTGATAATAAGTGTGGTGGTCAGTTCTTAATAAATTCTTCTTAAACGGAATTATGCTATGTGAAGTATTTTCTTCCTTATGCATGACCACCCTTGGAGTGATGGATTGAGCAATCCTACTCTGGAATAAGCAGAGGATATAAAGTTTATTTTATGCTTGAATTATCTTCTGTCTGGTGAGTTCATACCCTTAGGGGAGCGTGATCCATGAGGTGTAATATCCTGGTGTGATGACATCATTTGGAGAGATCTACTACTCACCTGTATTCCACTGATTACCTTCACACCATTTGATCAGACTGAACTTTTTTGAGAAGTCAACCACATCTTTTTTATATGGTGGCAAGTGCTACTGTGATTATTAACTACCCAAAGACTGTTTTAGAGGGATCGTTTTACTCACATATGTGTATATCTTTAACTTTAAAGTGGCTGCCGTGATGTATTATTATATTTGAAAACTCTTTGCACCATAGTGCTGGGTGTTGCTTTTGGGCCATTTATTGAGCAATTGAATACTACAGGTGCACAACATGTGCCCATAGCCACGCCTAGTACCTGAAGGTAGTGGGAGCCGTTGAAAGTGAACCAGTTATGTGTCAAAATGTAGAACAAAAGTTTCAAAATAAACTCATTAAAGGGCCATTGGTGATGGTCCTGTTCTCTCAGGAAGGTGTGTATCATCCCGACGCCCCGCGCCTGAGGGATGCTCGAGTACAGAGCCTCGACATCAAATGTCACAAGCAAGGCGTCGGGAGGAACCACCAAACCTTCAATATGTTTGAGTAAGTCCAATATATCCTTTATGAATGATGGCAATCTTGTCACATGAGGTGCAAGAAAAAAAATCATTGAATCTCCTGGTGTTCTCTGTTAAAGACCCAATACCGGATACAATAGGTCTTCCAGGAGGAGACCACGCATCCTTATGTATTTTTGGCAATAAGTAGAAAGTCGCCTGACGTGGAAATTTAGGGTTGAGATATCCATGTGTGTCTTGGTCGATAAGTCCCATCTGATAGAATGACCTATGCTCGTTTTCAAATTGTGTAGTGTAGGCTACTGAAATTTGTCTACACCATGAACGGTTAGATAGGTTATCAATGCACATCTTAACATATTGTTCAGTGGTAAGCAGAACAATATTTCCACCTTTATCAGAGGGCTTGATCACCAAGTCCATGTGGTTCAGGAGCTTGGTGATGGCCCTCCGATGTGAGGCAGACAAATTGCTTTGTGTTAGCTCCAGTTACATGCGTTTAATGTCGCTGACAGTGGTCATTAAAAAGACCCATATATAGGGATTGGTTGTTAAATTGGGGAACTTTTTGAGTTTGAATCTATTATCACAGCTGGTGGCGGAGTGTAATCTGGTCTAGAGAAGTGGTGTCTGTGTAGGGTTGTCTGACTCACTGGTATCAATAGGTCCTTCATTCTCCTGAAGGAGTAGAATCAAATCACGTAATGCTCTAAATTCCTCCATTGTAATTTTTTTTATTTTTCTTATAGTTCTCTATCTTGTTTGGTACGTATATGATCATGATGGAAAAGAAATTTGAATGTCAATTTTCTGGTGAACAGATACAAGTCTTTGATGGTGTCATATTTATCAAGTTGCGCTGTAGGGCAGTAACTAAGTCCGAATTTCAACACTTCCAATTCCTCTGGTGAAAAAGTATAGGGAGTGAGATTAACCACACTGATTTCGTCAGATACTGAGCAAAATTTGTGGTTTGTGCATTTGTGGGTGTAAGGTGAAGGTCCAAGGTACTTTGTTTAGTGGGCATAGACAGAGAACCAGTGGGGGAAGGCAATGATGGGGGATTGCCAGATTGTATCAGGAAAGGAGGCCGTATAGGTACATTACCCACTACCGGTGGGATGGGTGTATTGGGAGTGGTGGAATGAGCCAAGGTGGTCGGGGTTTGATTTGAAGTGCCTGAGTGGCTAAAGAACCCAGATGTGTATTCGCTTGAGCCAGTAAAGGTCCGGGCATGGCTTGCCTGGATCTGGGGGTTTCTCCCTGATATTTACTGGGTTGCAGATTGGTTTTAATGTGCTCATTAGGATGTTTTTTTAGGGTATGGTGTACAGTGATTGCCTCCGTTGTAACCTCTTTTGCGTGTGTTGAGACTGAATAGATGAGGAAGACAATGAGGAATCCGACTCAATGTCGCCCTCTCTGGGGGTGTGCATAGAACTATTACCCATAGATCTAGATGTGTGTCCCGTTCTTCTATTTTGAGGCCTATTGTTCTATCGATAGGCATAGCCTTCTGTAAATGCTGTTTTGTCTCTATTCATTTTAGTCTGTTTTTTTTAGATGATATTCTTATTCAATTTGTTAAGATATTCTTTCACTTCCTGCCATTTTTTCTCAAATTGGGTATGATTTTTGAACAGTTCCAGTTTTGTTTGTAGGGTGATTAATTCCTGGTCAAGGGATTTTAAATCAACTTTGTGTTGCGCTACTAAGAGCTTAATCAGTTCAGTGCTACACTTGGTAAGTGTTTTCTCCCAGTTGGTTTTAAATTCAGGGGACACATTTTTAAAGGAGGGATATAATTGAATCTAAGACCTATCAGACAAAATTCAATATGCCAATGCAAATTCGATTTTTTCTTTAGTAATCGTTTAGTTTTAGATAAATATTGATTTAAATCCAAATCATCCCTGGTGTTAGTATTACATTTGGTAAACAGTTCATTCATATAGCCAGACCAGGCATCGCCTACATAGTCCATTTTTCACTTGTACCAATTGCAGTCAATACTCCAATCTACAGCAAAAACAGGGAAGCCAAGCCACACAACAAAGAAAAGCTACTGAAAAGGTGTTGAACAAGTTAATGGATTGATTATATAGCTATAAATTTAGTTTAACCATTTGCTGACGGGGCTGAAGTGGTTAAGGTAACAAGCCATCACTAATCACATGCTCATAATTGCATGTGATTTTGTTGCAATACAGGTTCCCTGACCCAGCATTATTACTTTAGTGTTTTCTATATAGCTTATGGCTGGAATGTTTTATATATAAACAAACTGTCAAGATACTCACTGTATGTTTCTCCATTTCTATTTAGAAAATGTTTGTAAGCCCCTGAAGAGGCGGTTTCCTGCAAAACATGTATAACTTTGTCTGCAAACTATACTGTACAATGTTAGGATTGTGTCACAATCATCAGGATTCCTGTATAGGTGTTGCTGACTGGTGTGGCCAATTTGTTTGGAGACTACATTCAATTTTAGACCCATACAGAACTGGTTTTATATATGTGATTTTTTAATTAATTTAGTATAAATAAAAATTTTGTTAATATTTTTTTTTTTTTTTTTTTTTTAAAGGGTAAGTTTTTTATTTATTTTCACACTTACAAACATAAACAAAAGTTCACAGCCAACTTCAAAGGTACAGTTACATACTTTCGTATTCGATATCCATATGTACGTACATTGTCTGATATCTCCACCATTTCTTCAAGAAAACAAAAATTTTCATTAAAGCACCCTTGTAACCATTTTGTTGTATTTGCTTTCATATTATCACTCTAAGACCGTCTGGGTTATAATCAAAAGACAGAGGGAGAGACTGTATATGCACAAAAGCTACAGAGCAAGATATTTGGTGTTAGGTATCTCTCAGTATTGCCTTCTAGTTGCGTAATCCAGCAAAGCTTCACACCTCCACCTCCCCCGCCACTGAATCTACCCATCCTCCCCATACTTTTCCAAACTTTTTTGGGCAGCCCCTTGCAATATATGTCAATTTAATTAATGGTAGAGCCTTTTTAATCATGTCCAACCACATTTGTACTGAAGGGGGGGACTCATCCTTCCATTTAACAGCAATAGCCTTTTTTGCATAAAAAAATACTACCCGTAAAAGGGTCTTGGTGGAATTAGTAATCCCCTCCTCCCCAAAGTGGCCCAACAGACATCTGGCCGGAGAGTATATATTCGGTATCGCCATCTTGTCTTCTAATAGGTACAAGATTCCTTTCCAGAAGTGCTTCACCTTATGGCACTGCCAAACCATATGAAAAAAGTCACCCTCCCCCAAACGACAACGTTGGCACTCAGGCATATCCCCTCTGCCCATTTTGTATAGTCGCGAAGGTGTGTAATAAACTCTATGTAGATAGTAAAATTGCGTTAATTTATCTCTGGCGGATATAACTGTTGGTAACGTATTTCCAAGTATCTCCAACCACGACTCCTCATCCAATTCTGGGATGTCTTTTTTCCATTGCATTACTACTTTTTCTATCCTGGTGGATGTGGAGGTCAATAGTAGGAGATAATATCTGGAAATGAGCTTCGTATGATCTTCCTCAAACATCAACTTCTCCAATGCAGTGGGGGCGAGAGATACCTCGCGTAGGCCAAACTGCGCCGCCACCGCATGCCGGAGCTGAAGATATCGGTAGAAAAACTTGTTCGGTACTCCATACTCCAGGTGGAGATCCCGAAACGACTTAAACACCCCATCCGTAAATAGCTGATGGGCGTATTTAATACCGTAAGTCGACCAGCACTCCGCATCTGGAATTTTATATATTTCCCTCAATTGAGCATTACACCAGAGGGGGGTGTTAGGGGAGGCATTAAGCGATGTCCCTCCAGTTTTAGTATTACAGATATGGAAGATCTTATATGCTAGTTTAATCAACTCCGCCCCCCTTTGGGGGTAGGGACCGTTTCTATACAAAACGTTGATCAGGGCCTCATAAGACCCTATCACCGCTGCCTGAGTGGCTACCGATGCTATTTCCGCCTTAGGAAAGAACCACCAATGAATGTGTGTCAGCTGTGCAGCAAGATAATAAGTATAGAGGTTTGGCAAAGCCAACCCTCCAGCTTGTTTAGGTAACTGCAGTGTCTCAAGAGAGATCCTGGGGGAATTGGAGTACCCAGCATATCGATAGGAATTTTACTAAATGGATGGCGCGAAGGAAATGCATAAGACCGTACGAGGACATATAGAAGGCTTTCGAGAGAAATTTCTTTAGTTGAGGGATTAGGATAGTAAATATACCCCCTGGTTTCGTGGGTCCTAGAGAGAACTCTGTGACGTCAATGGATTTGTTCGACCTCCCAACCGAAACGGTTTGGAGATATGAATAATAGAACGACGTGTCGACTGTGTGTAAGTAACCACCAAGAAAGGATTCCGCCTTTATCGTAGCCATCGGTGAGTCCGTCGCCACTATCCCAGAATACTCCGGGACTAGTTGCAAAACATATCTTTGCCAGGGATGGGGGTTTCCCCCCGCCTCAACTAATTTGATCGTATATTCTAGAAGGTATAGACATTATGATTTTGACCTCCCTGTAGCGAATTACGGAGGGGATTGTGGGGGGAGACCACATTACGAGTTAACTCCCTTTATATATTTTAAG
>BLSH010207549.1:1008990-1021584 GCA_018402905.1 Glandirana rugosa | reverse complement strand
AATATATATTCTGCTACTCCTCCGGAGTATGGCGATACCACGTGTGTGAGACTTTTTTTTAGAGCCCGGCCACATACAGAGGCCCAACATGCAGGGAGCACCAGCAGGTGTCTAGGGGTATACATTTCAAATCTAATTTGACTACCTATTACACTATTGTGAGGCACTGTAGTGGCATTGATGAGCATGAAGGAGGCATATATGAGCCATGGATGGGGATGGATATACCATGGAAGGGGATTGATGAACCATGGGTGAGGATTGATGAGCTGTGGATGGGGATGGATGAGCATAAATGAGCCATGGGTGGGGATGGATGAGCCATGGATGGGAATGGATTAGCATGAATGAGCCATAGATGGGGATAGATGAGCATGAATGAACCATGGATGGGGATGGGTGAGCCGTGGATGGGGATGGATGAGCCGTGGAATGGGATGGCTGAGCCATGAATGTGGATGGCTGAGCCATGGGTGGGGATGGCTGAGCCATGAATGTGGATGGCTGAGCCATGAATGTGGATGGATGAGCCATGAACGTGGATGGATGAGCCATGAACGTGGATGGATGAGCAGTAAATGTGGATGGATGAGTCGTGAATGTGGGTGGATGAGCCGTGGATGGGGATGGCTGAGCATGGATGGTGATGAGTGCAGGAATTGGCACAGATCAGCACTGTGGGCACTTCAGACCCATCCCACAGTGCTGCTGCATTCGGTCTCTCCCCTCTCCTCTCACACGGTACCGATCAGTATGGAGAGGGGAAGAGATGAACCGGGCATGCGTCGGCTTGTTTACAACTGATCGCTCCGCCATTGGACGTGGTAAAGGGCCGCTGTCATTGGCCCTTTACCCTGGCCCGTGATGCTGATAATGGTCACGGATATTCCCGGGTGCGCGATTCTGGGAGGATGTTATAGTGCGCTCTCCGAGAATTATCCGACAGTGCTGTAGCCGTTATTCGTCTATGGCCCAGTCGGGAAGTGGTTAAATGTTACGGGAGCAGTGCCATGTCAAGCTGACCGAAATCTCCCAGGAGCCAATGCCAAGCCGGAAATGAGGTTCAGCGCCGCGGCTCCTAAAGGAGGAAGTGAAATTAGATATACCGTATATACTCGAGTATAAGCCATCTCGAATATAAGCCGAGGCACCTAATTTTACCACAAAAAACTGGGAAAAGTTATTGACCCGAGTATAAGCCTAGGGTGGCAAATGCAGCAGCCAGAACACAGGAATTGTAGCCAGAACACAGGGACAGGGAGCCAGAACACAGGAATTGTAGCCAGAACTCAGGGATTGTAGCCAGGACACAGAGACGGTAGCCAGAACACAGGTATTGTAGCCAGGACACAGGGATTTTATCCAGGACACAGAGACTGTAGCCAGAACACAGGTATTGTAGCCAGGACACAGGGATTTTAAACAGGACACAGAGACTGTAGCCAGAACACAGGTATTGTAGCCAGGACACAGGGATTTTAGCCAGGACACAGACTGTAGCCAGAACACAGGTATTGTAGCCAGGACACAGGGCTTTTAGCCAGGACACAGACTGTAGCCAGAACACAGGTATTGTAGCCAGGACACAGGGATTTTAGCCAGGACACAGACTGTAGCCAGAACACAGGTATTATAGCCAGGACACAGGGATTTTAGCCAGGACACAGACTGTAGCCAGAACACAGGTATTGTAGCCAGGACACAGACTGTAGCCAGAACACATAAGGGATGAGTAAGTTAGATTCACATTAAACAGAGCTGTGCTGCTTCTAAGAGCCGTTCTGTGCTGTGCAACTGTGATTAAACACATTGGAATGCAAAGAATGCAGAGAGAGATCAGGAGGTAGGCGGGACTGAACAGCTAACAGCTTGTCCAGCCCACCTCACCCACCTCCCGACATCAAGCTGAGAATCTGACACCTCTCTCAGCATTCTCTACATTCCAATGTGTTTAATCACACTTACAAAGCACAGAACGGCTCTGAGAAGCAGCACGGCTCTGTTTAATGAGAATCTACTCATCACCCACAGACACTGACTCGGGTATAAGCCGAGGGGGGTCTTTTTCAGCACAAAAAATGTGCTGAAAAACTCAGCTTATACTCAAGTATATACAGGTAGGCATAAATCAGGAAAGTGAACCGAAAAAATAATAAGATAGAAACATAGAAAAGTGACGGCAGAAAAAGACTGAGTAGTCCATCGAGTCTGCCCCTTTTTATTTATTTATTTATTTATTTTTTTTTTTACATTAACCCTTTTATAATAAATTGGCAATTCATTTTAACAATGCACATTAGGGCTGCATGGTGAAGAGTGAAAAATGTCGGTGGAACTCCACTTTAATACATTCTATGCATTAAAATAAAAAAACTTTCTCTGTGCAGCCGCCGCCCTAGCACCCCTATTATTGCCCTGAGCCCCATCTCTCTCCAGCGATGTCCACGAGTGCCTCGGCCGTCCGGGACTCTCCTCCTGATTGGCTGAGACACAGCAGCAGCGCCATTGGCTCCCGCTGCTGTCAATCAGTCAGTTAGCAAATCAGGAGAGAGAGGGGGCGAGGCCGAATGTGTCTGGATACAGGGAGCTGTGACTCGGCTCGGGTGCCCCCATAGCAAGCTGCTTGCTGTGGGGGCACTCAACAAGAGGGAGGGGCCAGGAGAGCCGAAGAGGAGGATCTGGGCTGCCATGTGCAAAACCACTGCACAGAGGGGGTAAGTATAACATGTTTGTAAAATTTTTTTTTCCTCTAAAAATAACAATCACTTTAATCCCAAAAGCAAACGTTTATTATATTGCAGCTTACCAATTCTTAGATGTGATAGCTGCATTCATTTTTTTAGGCTTTCTTCTATCTTTATTTGGTAAATAAATAAGTCTGTTTTTCAAAAGCAGCAGAATGCATCAGTTTAAACGAATGAGACAAACCATTAAACACTGGCAGGGGTGCGTAAATGAACAGCTTTTATTGATTCATGTAAAACTTTTACCCAAAAAGGAAAAATGTTATAACTGATTATAAAGCATTAGCTTCAACGTGTTAGTGTATTTAATACTCAAATACATTTAACACTACCTTCCCCCAGACTGACCAAGATTGTCCGTGGTGCCTCCTGTGCTTCTTCATCCAGAATGGTGTCTCACTAATACAGGAGCTGTTTTACTGGCCAGAAGGGAAGTGGAACTGGAGAGGTTAGTGAACTCACACAGGATGTTACAAGGAGACAATAAAAATATGGCCATGGGCTCTAGCCTTCCCCTACCTACTCTTACCTTTGGAGAGTTCCACTCCACCTGTTGGACATTTCCTGTCCTAACAGAGCCCATGGAAGCAGTAAAAACCTGACAGAGGTTTTAACCCTTCCCCACTCAAAAGAAAAAAAGGTTTATGGCTTGACATACACTTTTAGGGATCAGGGTTAAAGTCCAAGGTTATAGATTCAGGGTATGTGTTCAAGAATACCTTGTGAATGTTTTCACTATCCTGTATCAGGAATCAAGGTGAGTACATAGAATGTAGATGGTGAATTATTTATATAGACTTGTATTATTTATCTGGAATAGGTCAATTTACTGACTGAATTTTTCTCCACCACATTCTCACATCAGCATTTTTTTCCATTCAACAAATGGCCATATTTTTCCTAGTTTATCCTGTTAAATTAAAGCGTTAAAAAACCCAACCACAATGTTTATTAGTGCATCAATTCATAGATGTGATGGCTGTATTCGTTTTTTTAGGCTTTTTTTCCTCCCTCTTTTTTTCACCTGATAATGCAGCCACAAAGTCTGTTATTTTTCAACTTCCTTTAACAGACCTAGCTGTCCAGGAAATGTGACAGTTAGAGGGTTGAGACAAACCATTTGACACGGGTGCTTACAATGGCCAGCTTTTATTAATTTATGTAAAACTTTTATCACAAATGGAAAAAAACTGTTGTAACTGCTTGAAGCGGAACTTTACCCATAACACTTTTGTAGCACCCCCATAGTGTAGGTGCGTTTTTGCTAGGTGAGGTAAAATTTAGTCAGGCCTGTCTAAGTGCAGGCCTGAATGTTTTGATCTGGGCTGGGAGGAGTGGCTCAGGTAGGATTGAGTTGGTTCAACAGATGAGGTCACCAGGACCTCCCTACTTCTTTCTAGAATCCTTGAGGAGGGTTTCTGGTCAGAGAGTTGGGAGATAGGTAGAGCCATCTGGAGTGTTCGAGGGAGGAATAGTGGACAGTCTGTGGAAGCCTAGGGAGCCAGTCAGGGGAAGGAGAGATACTAAGGAAAAGCAGGTTGGTGGGACATGGAAGAGAGATGGGCTGGGAGTTGTAGTCCATCAAAGGCCTGGCTAGCACTCAAGTACTTTGCTACACATTCAGGGGCCTGTGATCCCCGCCCTGTAATGGGTGTTCCTAAGGTCCTGCTAACACAGAGTAGGCCTCGCCATGTGCTAGCTGCGGTGAAGAGGAAGGAGTAGAGAAGCTTGATAAATTTCCTTGTAGGCTGAAAACTAAGTGATGTGCTGGAGAGAAGTAAATGAGTAATCATCTGCAAGTTCTGTGCTAGAGAGAGAACTGTAGGAGAAACTGTCAGCAAGTTGAGTGCTGGAGAGTTGTGAGGAGTAGTAGTCTGCAGAAGGATAGTCTGCAGTGCAAGTGTGCATATACAGGACTGTATATGGAGTTTGTGTACTATAATTCTTTGGGCATCCCAGTCATCCCTTATCCCCATCCAAGTTATTTCCCTTAAATAAAACCACAAAAACAAGAGCTGGCCTGTGTCTCCGGATGTGTGATATATGGTGTGATTGAGGACAGCTATAAGGTGAACCACTACTACCAGCCACTCTCAAGGGAGTACATGGTTACACTTTGGTAACTAATATTCTTTAACAAAAAACATACATTACACATTAATAATTATGCTACCAAAATGAGTGTGTGCTGTAAATTGCCTCCAGCATTGCTCCTGTTTCTCCTTGCCGGAGGTTGCCATTTTGTTGAAGCCTAGAGCAGTCACTTCCTGATTGGAAATGCTCCCCTTCTCCTTGGTCTCAAAAACTGTCCTTCTGTAATTAAAATATGTAGTGCATGTCTAGTCTTGATTGTATGACTTGGCTTAGCTAGAGAGGAAGGCTGACAGAAGCTTCAATGTGCTGAAGTTCACAGGCAGCTGATAAAGGAGAGGATATCATGGAGATAAAACACTATTGTAAGGTTAACTTTTTTTTTTGTGTCTCCTTGGCAGCAGAGTTTGTCCTGTCATCTCTCTTGGTTTTCTTTTCTATCTGTAATCTGTGTTCCCTCAGCACAGTCTGTCATTTCTGTTGCTTTCTTCCCCCTTGGCAACCGTAAATCTTAAAGCTATTAGCTGATTGGCCTCTAGTGACTTTGATTTTAAGCACAGTGTCAAGAATAGAGAGCAACTGGGCATGTGCAGAGCAGGGTGAGAAAGTGTATGTCTGAATTTTAAACCATATAGGCACCAATTTTTAACGTTTCACGTGGCAATACCTGCAAAGTGATCTGTCAAGGTATAATTTTCTTACTTAAAGTTCCACATTAGTGTCGCTTGAGTTTGACTTTTTGTCAAGTCCATCCAAATCTGCTAATTCATCAAACACTGACTTCTCCACAGGTTGACAAAGCTTCTGGCCAAGGATGTCTCCATTGCTCTTCCACCCAGCGTGGAGACAGACACCTTAAGACACGAAGTGCGTTACGGGCCAGGTCACCAGGTGGAAATAAGAGAAATACAACTTTAAAAAAAACAAAAAAAAAAAAAAATAATGCCTCTGCATTTAAGGATTGGTAAACTGTACTATAATTTTTGTTTTTGGGTTTAATACAGCTTTAATCCTGGATCTTACATGGTAAAAAGTGACAGACAAGATATAGATACTCATGCGATTTATAAAGCCGCCTGGGGCTATGAAATGTACAGTAAGATGCACATGATCAGTGAATGTGTAAGCAAGACTGTTCATAGTTTGTATTTACAGCAGGAAAATGCAATTAACGGACCTCCAGCTGTTGCAAAACTACAAGTCCCATCATGCCTCTGCATGTCATGCTTGTGGCTGTAAAAAGTCTTGCTATGCCTTATGAGACTTTTTGCAACAGCTGGAGGTCCGCTAATTGCACATCCCTGTTCTACAGCATGATACATCTGGCATTGGAGCTAGCTTCTATATGCAAATTGTCCAGTCCAATTGTCCTTTAGCATTGTTTGCATAAAGACTTGCCTCAATAACCGGGAGGGAAACCCCCTCACAAAGCACTGATGCAAATAAGTACTGGGCCCTTTAGCACATCTGATACACAGAAGAGGGCACTGGCAAGAGGGAATTATACACAGTGCAGCAGGCTTCTGTCTCTTTTACACAGGCCTTGTAGTAAATTACACAGACAAGATTGTTGGGTGAAGAGACCCCAGCGCTAGTTAAAAACATCAAAAAGAAAGTATAACAAATAGTTACGGCTTTACTAAAACTTACACATCAATAGAAATGTCATATAAGATCATTTGCATACTGTACTTTCACTTCTTCCTATGGAAGATTAAAGCTGTATGAAGGTGGAGATCCTAGCAGTGGGTTGTGTTGAGTGCCAGTGGTGCGGTGATGGAAATCCAGCCCTACAAATACTTGCAACTTACAAATAGTTTTGCCACCTGATAAGAAAACACTGTATGCATTATTGGGGACATGATTATCATAGCCAAATTTTTGAATGAACCGTTCCAAACTGCTTTGAAGGCTTTTGGTAGCATTTGCAGAGGCTGAAGCACAATGCTTCAATGGCTCTGTGCAGAGTTTGGCACATTAGACCTACAAACATTGGTCATTCCCTGAAGCACTTCTAATGACAGACCAGGCCTATGTTAATGCTGCAACTTATTTACATCCTTTAACCACTTGCTTACCGGGCACTTAAACCCCCCTCCTGCCCAGGCCAATTTTCAGCGCTGTCACTCTTTGAATGGCAATTGCGCGGTCATACAACACTGTACCCAAATACATTTTTTATAATTTTTTTAAACAAATAGAGCTTTCTTTTAGTGGTAGTTAATCACTGCTGTTTTTTTGTTTTTTTGCTAAGCACTGGTGGGCACTGATAGGCTGCACTGATGGGCACTGGTGTGCACTGATGAGGTGGCGCGGATAAGTGGCAGTGAAGGGCACTGATAAGCAGCACTGGTAGGTGACACTAATAGGCAGCACTGATAGGTGGCACTCATGATGAGGCACTGATAGGTGGAACTGGTGGGCATTGATATGTGGCACTGGTGGACGTCTATTGCCAACCTCCCGGCAATTAAGGTCCGCGCCGTAGCCATCATTCGGCTATAGAGCGGGCATGAAGCGGTTAAAGAGAAATTTTCATAAACCTAAAAAAGCTTACCTAAATGCAGCATTGAAAACACGTATAATACCATTTGAGGGTGAGGCCTACTCACCCTACACGCAGGGGTACCTTTCGCGCAGACCATGCACATTAGTGCCCAGGACCAGGCAGAGACCGTGGTTATGTAAAGAATCAGGCAGTTCCCCAACCTAGAAATGAGCTCACTCTGTGTGCAGTAATAAAGTGCAGATTTCCTCTGAAAAGTGACTTGCCCCATCACACTACACACTGTTAGTATATGTTGCATTAGGAGGGACTGCTGAGCCTACACCCACTCCACCAGTCCAGAGTACCTCTGTTACCTTACTCACAGTAACAGAATGGGGTCCCGCTGAGCACACGTACCTCATGATCAGACCATAGATCTCTGTGGTGTGGTTTAGGATCCGGTTTGTACTGGAAAATGACCACTCGGGATTGACCTAGGTTATCGACCCTTTGCTGCTGGAGGACTTATCTTACCAGGTACCACGCCTAACGACTGGTTGCTTGTAACTTGTTCCTTAGCAACTGCACTCCTTGTTGTCTTGCTGAGTTAAGCTTTTGTAGGGTTGTTACTTCATAAACCTCTGTGCTTTACAGACACAAGTTCTTTTGATACACCTATATCCCCATGCACCCCTTTGAGTAACTTCAGACCAGGCTCATAACGGTTGTTGAAACTTCACTGAAGAAAGGTGGCGTAACAATTCAATGTCTTTTCCCTAACTATAACTATAGTAGTGTGGATGCCCAGGCAAACCTCTGTGAGGCGAGAGTGCATAACTGCATTGTCCATGGCTGGTTTTCTACCAAAATCCCTGGCGTCTTGGCAGCCCCAAATGATTCCACTAGCAGGTGATCTGAAACTCACTGGACTCGGGGAACCCTGGACCTCAACCGTCCCCCTTTTTATAGCACTGGTGGGCTGGCTAGGATTAAAAGCCCTGAAAGTTAGCTTGCCAGCGTCCAGCTGCTAACTTACAACAACTATACACAGTGCAACCTGCCTACACATTACCTGCTATTAGTACTTCAGTCGCATCCTGTAATTGCTGATTTGCAAAGCTTGAGGTGCAGCTGGAATCATCAGCATCCAACATTTCCGGGGGTGTGCTTGCATCTGCTTACTGTGGGTCCATCTGCAGCCACTTCATCATTAGTGTGTCCCTTCAGAGCTTCAGTCTGTCCTTTCAGGGTTTGGGATGCAGGCATCTGACACACCTGCAGATCCCGAAAACCAGCAGCACCTTTTCAAGAAAGGGAAGGCTAAATTCAATTGAAAATCTAACATGTTCCTTCCAATGCTGTATTTAGTAAAAGCCAAATTCCAGGTATGACTATTTTTGCATAATTCCATTGGTCCAGCTTGGATCAATGTAAGTATGTTAATTCCATGCCTGGTTGATCCCTGTGGAAGTGGAGAATAGCTTATTATCTTCCAGGACCAGTGCTGAGCATGACTGTCCTGAACCATAGTGTGCACAGGAGCCTCCTCGCTCAGCACAAGCACTATTCAGAGAACACTTTGTATTTTTCTCAATGAGGTGAGGTGTTCTTTGATTGGACAAGCTGGAGACCATGACATTAAAGCCTCTCCACCTTGTCCAATCAGGGACCACTTTGCAACTGTAGCGCCTGCCCCGGTTCTCTGGAAGCCAGATGGTGACTCTCAGAGGTGGGGAGGGTTACAAAATCCTTAAGGTGAAGAGTATTGGCCATGATGGGTGAGATTAATGAAAAAGAAGTTGAGTGCCAGTCACTTTTATGCTTTAAACAAAAGAAAGTTTACTTCTCAACAGGAGAAATATGGGAGAGAGGGGACAGGGCACAGGACACCCTTAGTAACGAGCCCTATTCTAGGGTAAGGGCTATACACTCTCCCCCTGCCAAGGAGACTACGTCCTCGGAGTCTGCAAAAAACATATACTCTCAAGCCTGAGAGTGGAAGTCCTGGCAAAAAGTGGATAGGGAAGGGTAATAGGAAAGAATAAACTTTGAGTTAGCAAATACGTGTGGCATTCCACACGCAAATAGATGAAAAATGCAATAAAGCAATGACAGTACAAAATGACATTACATCCTGTCTGTCTATAGATTATACAATAAGAAATAGAACATATTGGTGTTGAACTAATTTAAGGCATTTTCCCTCCTTAGCCAAGGAAGGCATAAGTATAGAAACACACACTAGTATATTGGCTACTGAATACTAATAGAAAAGAACATTACTGTACAAAATTGAAGATGCTGTTTCTCCTTAGCCAAGGAAGACGCGAGGGTGCAGGAACACCTGAAAAATAGAAAAACATGCAATATGGAAGACATGACATCCTATCAACACACTTTACTACAATCTATGCTTATAGTAATATCTATACTAAGGCAACTTTTATGTATACATCGGAACTGTTGTCTATCCTCAGCCGAAGAAGACAAGGATTGTCACTATACATTACCTTAACGAAAACATATCTACATATATCTGTGTGGAACATTGTTTGCTCTCAGCCGAGGAAGACAACAATGTAAAAGGTAAACTTACATTATTATATTCTCACTATACTGTCCTAGCAAGTAACTGTACATTATCAATATCAACAGTATGAAGCAGGCCTTACTCCCAAAAGAATAACACCTTCTTCCAAGAAGTATACACACATCCCATCTATATACTTAAGCTTTAAATTCCTAAACATTTTCCTATAAAGACAAAGAATTTACTGTTGACACAGATTGGCTCTCCGTTGTCATCTAGTGATAGTGAAACAATTTGGGAGAAACAAAAAGTTCACTTGAATATTTTGCAGTCCTTGTAGCGTAGGTGTTAGATGTAAACTGGCCCCAAACAAAAAAAAAGCACAGCCTACCTGACTACCTAACTAGGCTATTCACATTGTCTCTGAAAACCCCAGAATTTTTTTTCAAGTGCATTAACCCAAAGTCATCTCTTTAACCACCTCAATACTGGGCACTTTCACCCCCTTCCTTCCCAGACCAATTTTTAGCTTTCAGTGCTCTTGCATTTTGAATGACAATTACTCAGTCATGCTACACTGTACCCAAATGAAATTTTTATCATTTTCTTCACACAAATAGAGCTTTCTTTTGGTGGTATTTATTTACGACTGAGTTTTTTATTTTTTGCGATCTAAGCGAAAAAAGAGCGAAAATTTTGAAAAAAAAAAATTCTACTTTCTGTTTTTAAAGAAATGCAATAAAATCTGATTTTATCAAAAACTTAGGCCAAAATGTATTCTGCTACATGTCTTTGGTAAAAAAAATCCTGATAAGTGTATGTTAATTGGTTTGTGTGAAAGATTTAGAGTCTACAAGCTATGCTACGCATTATTGAAAATTGATCAATCCTGAGGCACTGATGGCCTCTCATTTCTTGAGGCCCTAAAATGTCAAGACAGTACAAATACCCCCCAAATGACCCCATTTTGGAAAGAGGACAGTCTGAGGTATTTAGTAAGAGGCATAGTGAATTTTTTGAAGTTGCAATTTTCTTCCCACAATGCTTTGGAAAATTAAGAAATATATATATATTTTTTTTTTCTTCACAAAATTGTCACATTTACAAGTTATTTCTCACATGCGGTATAGGCATACTTGCAATTACACACCAAAATACATTCTGCTACTCATCCTGAGTATGGCGATACCCCATGTGTGAGACTTTTCCACAGCCTGGCCACATACAGAGGCCCAACATCTAAGTAACACTGTCAGGTGTTCTAAAAGCATAAATTACACATTTCATTTCCTGAGTACCTATCACATTTTTGAAGGCCCTGGAGCACCAGGACAACTGAATTACCCACAAAATGACCCCATTTTGGAAAGAAAACACCCCAATGTATATTCTACAAGGCATAATGAGTCTTTTGAACATGTATTTTTTTTTCCACAAGTCTTTGGAAAATGTGGAAAGAAAATGAAAACATTTTTTTTTTCACAAAGTTGTCAATTTATAAGATATTTCTAGCACGTAGCATGTACATAGCAAAAATAACACCCCATAATGCATTCTGCTACTCGTCCTGAGTATGAGGATACCACATGTGTGATACTTTTCTACAGCCTGGCCACATACAGAGGCCCAACATCTAAGTAGCACCGTCAGGCGTTCTAAAAGCATAAATTGCACATTTCATTTCCTGAGTACCTATCACATTTTTGAAGGCCTTGGAGCACCAGGACAATAGAATTACCCCCAAAATGACCCCATTTTGGAAAGAATACACCCCAATGTATATTCTACAAGGCATAATGAGTCTTTTGAACATGTAATTTTTTTTCCACAAGTCTTTGGAAAATGTGGAAAGAAAATGAAAAAATTTTTTTTTTCACAAAGTTGTCAATTTATAAGATATTTCTAACACGTAGCATGTACATAGCAAAAATAACACCCCATAATGCATTTTGCTACTCGTCCTGAGTATGAGGATACCACATGTGTGATACTTTTCTACAGCCTGGCCACATACAGAGGCCCAACATCTAAGTAGCACCGTCAGGCGTTCTAAAAGCATAAATTGCACATTTCATTTCCTGAGTACCTATCACATTTTTGAAGGCCTTGGAGCACCAGGACAATAGAATTACCCCCAAAATGACCCCATTTTGGAAAGAATACACCCCAATGTATATTCTACAAGGCATAATGGGTCTTTTGAACATGTAATTTTTTTTCCACAAGTCTTTGGAAAATGTGGAAAGAAAATGAAAACATATTTTTTTTCACAAAGTTGTCAATTTATAAGGTATTTCTAACACATAGCAAAAATAACACCCCAAAATACATTCTGCTACTCGTCCTGAGTATGGGGATACCACATGTGTGAGACATTTCCACAGCCTGGCCACATACCGAGGCCCAAAATGCAAATAGCACCTTTAGGCTTCTAACACATAGCATGTACACACCAAGAATTACACCCCAAAATACATTCTGCTGAGCAAAGGGTAAAAAAAAAGGATTACCTGTGGTTTTAGCAGACAGAAATACCGTCCCAGAGCAGGCAAAGCATTGGTCCAAACAGCCAAAGGAAATGTCCAGGAATTGTCCAGGGAGCAGACAGAGATAAGCCAAAGTATGTGTCCTGGCAAGAACATGGTCCATAAGCAGGCAGTTCAGGTAGTGGGCAGAGGCAAGGCCAGTTCAGGTGACAGGCAAAGACATGGCCAGTTTAGGTGGCAGGCAGAGGCATAGCC
>BLSH010207549.1:977819-996608 GCA_018402905.1 Glandirana rugosa | reverse complement strand
TTTTTCACAAATCGACTTTAAGACTCTGTTTACCCCCTCTGTGTTTAAAAGGTTGACTTTCTTATTTACTTCGTTTCAGGTCTCCTGTCTCAGTACATCCTGATAGGGTGGTATCGGGAATGTCTCAGTAGGAGAATTTCACCTCTAGGCGGCGGGGAAATTGGTGAAGTTATGATACGTGAATCTTGTGAAATTATGGTCTGATTAAAAGTCAAAAGTCACGACAACGCGAAGCTTACTGTTAACGTGCCAGCAAGCTGCAACATGGGTTTGTCTAAAAAATAGTAAAACAAGGGTGTTTATCTCGAAAGAAAACCACCATAAACTAGTGGGGACCTGCGGTTTTTATTTGTAGCGCAAAAAATAAAAACCGCAGGGGTGATCAAATACCACCAAAAGAAAGCTCTATTTGTGGGAACAAAATGATAAAAAATCTGTTTGGGTACAACGTCGAACGACCGTGCAATTGTCATTCGAAGCGCAACAGCACTGAAAACTGAAAATTAGTCTGGTATTAAAGTGTTCTAAGTGCATAGTATTGAAGTGGTTAAAGGGGCGGCGGATCTCCACTTTAAGAGGATGACTCTGTAAGGGCTATGGTGGGATAGTCCTACATGACTCTGTCCTCTGGACTTTGCTTCATTTATTCTTTCAGTTGGAAAATTTGTGTCTCCCCCATTTGTCTCAGAATTTCAGCTAAACACTTTTTATATCAAGTAGCTTTCCATGTCAAAAATGACCAAACCACTCAACAGGTTCTTCTAGCCCTTTCTCTATTATATAATGCAAAATAGCAAATCAACTTCTTGGACCACCACAAGCAAACAGGTCTACATGTGCCAACATCCCTTGTATAATAAATCTTAAAAAGGAAGTATTGAATGGAACTTTTACAGGTACCTCATAATCAATATAGAATACTAATACATTTTCTAAAATCTCATTTACATCATATAAGGGCATTATACATATTAAAATCTCTATCTTAGCTGGTATATTCATAGCAATTTAACAATCCCTAACAATTCCTCAATTTCCAGACCTGACTGGCCTTACAGATCATCAATATTTTATTTATTAATGTTTTTGATGTTTCCAATATTTCATAAACCTGGAATTCTCTCTTTCAATGCATTTCATGAACAATGTTCACTTTTAACTATAGCTATAGATGTAGCTCTATATCAGGGGTCTCCAAACTTTTCAGTACAAGGATCGCATCATATATTTTACAAATATTACCAGACAGAAAAAAAATGTTGTACAAATGAAAAATAATAACATTTAAATAAATTAACATGCTCCAAAAATATCATAGCAGAAGTCTCCCCATCACATCAGAGCAAATCTCCCCCCCCCCCCCCCACCTTAACATCAAAAGCCCCCTCCTATCACATCGGGATCCCTATTAGAGTCCCTCCTTACAGCAAGGTCCCCATCAAAGTCTCCACTTTACAGCAGGATTCCTAACAGAGTTATCCCTTACATCAAGGCCCCCCATCAGGAGCCCCCTTTCATCCAGGATCACATCAGAGTTCCCTTTTACTTTAGAATTCCTATCAGAGCTCCTCTATACATCAAGGTCCCCATCAGAAGGGCAGACTAACTGATCTGAATCCTTAGCCCGTGGACTGAGCCAAGGGGGTGGGTCAGGTAAAATCTTGTAGCATGCCCGAGGTGGCCCCTGGGCTGTTGTTTGGAGACCTCTTATCCATGATCTACAGTGACAAACATATAATAAACAGGGCTTTTTTTCTCAGAGAATAGGTGCAGGTACTCTCCCCTTCTGGGTAACCCTTTGTCTCCACCTCTTACAGACCGTCCCTTGGTTCCACTTCCCAGGACCACTCCTTTCAGAGAATACAGTACCAAGTATCATTTTGTGGTGCTAAGTAATCTGAATGGAATATGTTAATGATAACAATCAAGGCAGAAACATTGATCCCCTGCAGTCAGTAACAATAGATTCCCTAGGAACCACCTTACCACTCCAGCAACAATAGATCCACTCCAGCAGCAATACACCCCTGTCAGCAGCAATAGACCCCTCCCTCAACAATAGATCCCTTCCAGCAACATAATAGATTACCCCACCAGCAACAATAGATCTCCCCAGCGACAACAGATCCTCCAGCAGCCAGCAACAGTAGACCCTTCAGCACACCCTAGCACCATTTGCCAATACATGCATTCAGTGCTGGAGGTGCCAAAACTGTGTTTCCGCTGAAAAAAAAGCTGTGGTAATATATTTGTGCATAAGAACCCTATCCAAATCTCAACCAACTGGCAAGGTTCCATGTACCTGGACTTGTCTCTAATAAAGTTGATCGAACCTCTGGAAGTTCGGGTTCAGCAGGTTCGGCCGAACTTCGGACTTGACCCGAACTTTATCCCGGACCCCGAACCCCATTGAAATCAATGGGGACCCAAACTTTTAGGCACAAAAATGGCTGTAATAAAGTCCTGGCAAGTCCTAGAGGTCTGCAAAAGGAAGGAAAATTGGGGTAAGAGTCGGACAAGTGCCCTACAAAGAAATGGGGATAGGGAAATAACTTAAAATAATTTTTAAGCTAAAATCACATAAAAAAAATAAAAAATGGAGGTGGATGTGGAGTTGGTGGTTGAGGAGGCGATGGAAGTGGCGGTGGAGGAGGAGGTAGCCAACACTGTTTTTTTTATTTTTGTGCAAGAAATGCACCGCTGGCCGCAAATGTAGTTTTTGGAATTTTTTTTTTTTTTTTAAACCAGCAATGTAGACATTTTTTTATTTTTGTGCAAGAAATGCACCGCTGGCCGCAAATGTAGTTTTTAGAATTTTTTTTTTTTTAAACCAGCAATGTAGATGCACTTTTAATTTTGTGCAAGAAACAATAATCTGTCCCTTTAAGCAACAGCAGGAACCTTTCCCTATAGAACTTGGAGATGATTTTAGAACAATAATCTGTCCCTCTAAGCAGTAGCTGAAAGAACCTTTCCCTATAGAACTTGGAGATGATTTTAGAACAATAATCTGTCCCTCTAAGCCATCCTTTCTCAACCTTTTCAACACCGAGGGACCCTTGAAATAATTCTCCGGTCTCGGGGGAACCCCTGCTAAAAATTGAAAATCTGCAACTCCTGATACATTAGTGTGATGGTCAATGGGAAGAATGCTCTTCACACTTGTGGTCATTGGGAAGAATTACCCCCTTACAGATAGCTAAAAAGATCAATGATGTCATTGGGAACTTATCTGAGAGGTAGAAATTGACCATTGATCGAGGAACCCCTAGCAATTTCTGAAGGAACCCTAGGGTTCCACGGAACCCTGGTTGAGAAACGCTGCTCTAAGCAGTAGACTCTACCTAGTCCAGTCAGATCGTTCTGTGCAGCAGGATGAGGTCTGCAATCTGTCCCTCAAAGCAGCAGTACTAGTATCTCTCCCTAGTCCACAATCAGATCGTTCAGTAATGCAGGATGAGATGTTCTATAATATCTGCAATCTGTCCCTCACAGAGCCAGCAGCATCCTCTCCCTAAACTAGCCTCAGAGCATGTGACATGCAGCACGGTGACTCCAGCCCCATATAGAGGCTGGGTCACATGATGCACTGGCCAATCACAGCCATGCCATTAGTAGGCATGGCTGTGATGGCTTCTAAGGGCAAACCAGTGAAACACTTGTTGATTGGCTGCCCTTGGCATCTATTCAACACGCGGAATCAAATACCAGAACCCCGAACTCAAACCCAAACTTTTTTTTTGAGAAGTCCGGGTTCGTGTCCGGGTCCCAAACACTCCAAAGTTTGGTACGAACCCGAACTTTACAGTTCGGGTTCGCTCAACTCTAGTCTCTAACCAATATAATATCAAGTGCCACAGTATTGTGCAAACATCTGACCGATAGGAGAAGGAGAGGAGAAAACCAAGAGAGATCACATCAAGGGCAGACTCATACCCACTACTGCAATAAATCCATAGAGAAAACAAATCATCCAAACTGATTTTATGCACCACATGATGGTTCCCATATCACAAATATATAATGAGCCTCCTTATCTCAGAGGAGATCCTGGCAACAGATCAAAGACCTTCACCCCAAAAGACAATATGTGTGCATCTGGCTCCAGCCCTCTCCTTCTCCAACAATTAGATATTTTTTCCAAACTGCCTTTTTATTTTTTGTGCACTTCCTCCTTTCTCACTTAGGCAAGAATGACATTGCAAACGCATGCACGGATGTGTTGAATGGCTCTGCTGGACTTCAGGACCTAGCAGAGACCTTCACTAAATATTCCTAAGGTGACCATGCACTATACCATCTGATTGTACAATCTTCTTTACATCTACCACCAACCTATGCAGTACGAGAATATTGTGAAAAAACCTTATGAGCTGCTATGTGTGAACTCCTATCTAGCTGCCAGCACTCATCACATCCCCTAATGGACGATAATGAAAAGACAATGTAACACCTGAGTGCAGTGCTCTGCCTCCTTTTATCTAATGATGTCTAATTAAAGTGGAGTTCCACCCTAAAGTGGAACTTCCACTTTAATGGAAGGTGCCCCTCCCCCCTGACATGCCACAATTGGCATGTCTTTTTTTGGGGGGGTGACCAGGGACCCTGTTTTCACAGGGTCCCAGGTCCGCTTCCTCCCCTGGCGCCGCGGCTCAGGGAAGGAAGTCCACCTTCCCCCCTCCCTCTCGGCGATCTTCTGGGACACGTCACAGGTCCCAGAAGATACGCCGGCCAGTCACAAGGTGCAGCTTATGATTCTGCCGCCGCCGAGAGGAGGGGACGAAGAGCGAGCGACCGCATCGCTGGAGCGAGGGACAGGTGAGTTTCCGATTGGTAAAAGTGAGCAGCTACACTTTTTGTAGCTGCTGATTTTACATGGGTGGAACGCCGCTTTAAGGTTACCTGATCCTGATAAACGTGTGGTGCATACCAGGATCAGTTAACCTTAATTAGACATCATTAGATAGAAGGAGGCAGAGCGCTGCACTCAGGTGTTACATTGTCTATATAGTACTACTCCTGCAGGGATTGCAGATGATTGGGTTCCCCACTCCTGCACAGCCAGACAACAAGCATTTTCCACACTTTCTCCAGACACAAGGAACAGTCTTTGAGCTTGGTTTTTATGCTTTATTAGGGGTAATAACTTGGATTCGGAATAGAAATTATGAAATGCCCAATCCGATAGCAACAAAACCAGGGACAACTTCCTCCCTATGTACAACTCTAGATTTGTCTCCTCTTCCTGAAGTTTGACAGTCTCTGAAAGTGAAAGCCCCTTAAGGACTAGGAACTCACAGTCTCTTTGGAAAGAAGCACAAAATGTTGTAGGTTGCATACAGGAGTAACTCCAACTCCACTGAAGCCTCTACTGGCTGCAGGAACTACCAGCCCACCTGGCTGCTACTAAAGATCTCCCAGGGCAAGGTAAAGGTAATATTTAAACACAATGCTGTCTTCCAGAAAGGTTTGCTACATGTGGCGGTCTTTGCCCTTGTAAGTCCCTGACCGTGCTGATGTACTCACACTGTCCTTGCTCCCGCTACCTGTTAAGTATGTTTCCTTTCAAACTGCAATACTGTCAGGATACTCCCGAGCTCCAGTCCGTGGTAAGACCCACTCCTCGGCAGGGGTTCCCCTCTAAGGCCACCAACAGTCTCCTCAGCACTCCATCTTCCACCCGACTCCTCTTCAGGAATGACTCATCCATATTTAAGGGCTGTCTCAGAGACAGTGCCAGGTCCACTGCCCAGGGATTGGCTGAGCTTCCCTTAAGATGCACATCAACCCTCCTGGACTCAGCCCTCCAACTTCTAGAAATTTCTCCAAACTCCGATTGGTTGCTGGGGGGGGGGGGTAGGATTAGTGGCAGTGTTGGGGGAGGGTGGTACAAGCAACACTCACTTCCTGTTATCTGTCAGTATGTGTTTCCCCTGCCTGTATGGGAGGGGGGAGAGAGTGAAAGAATGAGGATGAGAGAGAAACCCCTTGCCCTGTCTGCAGTCCGTCCTGTGCCCCCTTTCCCAGTCCCTACCCCTTGTAAGTGTGTGTGATGCCCAGTACCTTGGATGCCAGCAGTAAGACATTCATGATGGCCAGCAGAGGACAGGGCCTGTTCTCGTTCTGCATGATGATGGAGGGGCTCTGCTCCTTCGTCTGCTCTACGGTCTCTGGCTGCCTGCACTCCTGCCCATCCTTGTCACCTGGGCCCCTGGTCAGCCTATCCTTTAGTCCAGGATCTGGGAGGAGCTGAGGATGCTGCACTCGCTGCTGCTGGCCTCCCTGGGAGTCAGAAAGGTGGTGGAGGTCTTCTCCCTCCCGGGCTTTTGGTCCTAGCTGCCTTCGCTGCTCACCTTTACACTGCTCTGCCACTGGAGCGGGACTCTCCATGACAAGGGGCAGCTGCTTTGGGCCCCACAACAATGACTAGGCAAGGGGAAGCTGCCCTTTTTGCCCCATGTTAAAGACGGCCCTGGCAAGTGGTCAGGCCAGCTGCCCACAGGTGATAGGGAGGAACATCCATTCTTCCTTCTCCTCTGTGAGCTCTTGTGGGTGGGGGACCACACTGGACTGACTACCTTGATTGAGGGTCTGTGGGTGTGTAGTGGTGGGGGTGTGTACACTCCTGGTGAATCTGGCTGAACTCGTCAGAAAGGTGGTGGTGAGCCTAAGGAATTCCCTTTAATTTGCAAAGATTTCCTCTGACTTCCTGTTGGCTATAGGACAGGAAGTGAAGGTAAATCTCCTCAATGGGATAAAGAGGGTGAAAAAAAATCTGACGGGTTATAATCCTTCTTACTGAGATGAATAAAAAAAAGTTTTGTGTATAGTTTTACTTTAACCACTTGCTGACCGCAATACACACACACACACATATATATATATATATATTTATCTCACAAAAGTGAGTACACCCCTCACATTTTTGTAAATATTTTATTATATCTTTTCATGTGACAACACTGAAGAAATTACACTTTGCTACAATGTAAAGTAGTGAGTGTACAGCTTGTATAACAGTGTAAATTTACTGTCCCCTCAAAATAACTCAGCACACAGCCAGTAATGTGTGGAAAAATGGCTGTCGTATAAACCAAATAGTGGGTGTGGCTTGAATGGGGGCTTGGTTCAAAGGGGGTGTGGTTTGAGTATGAGATGAACAAGGGATAGAGGAAGGAAGAAAGAAAGAGATGGAGAGGGAAGGAGAGAGAAGAGAAGGAAGGAAAGAGAGAGGGGTGGAGGGACAGCAGGCCCAGATCCTACACCACAATACAATATGTGTATTCCAGAAAGTTTAATATTCAGCAGATAAAGATACTCTAAAAACCTTCAATCATCCTGACACCATTGTTGTCCTTACATCAGATCAGGAAGGAATTTTTCCCCTGCTATAGCAAATTGGATCATGCTTTGCTGGGTTTTTGTTTGCTTTCCTCTGGATCAACTGTGGGTGAAGGATTGTGTATATGGGGTTGTATGGTTATATGTGTATGTATGTGTATATATATATATATATATATATATATTTTTTTTTTTTTGATTGCTTGAACTAGATGAACTTGTGTCTTTTTTCAACCTGGCTAACTATGTAACTAAGACATTCCCAGCGGTGTCTCTCCTTACATCAGACATTCCTAGCGGAGTCCCTCCTTACATCAGACATTCCCAGCAGAGTTCCTCCTAACATCAGACATTCCCAACAGTATACACAGGCTAGGGCAGTATATACAGGCTAGGGCAGTATATACAGGCTTGGGCAGTATATACACAGGCTTGGGCAGTATATACACAGGCTTGGGCAGCATATACACAGGCTAGGGCAGTATAGACACAGGCTAGGGTAGTATATACACAGGTTAGGACAGTATATACAGGCTAGGGCAATATATATATACAGACTAGGGCAGTATATACACAGGCTAGGGCAGTATATAAACAGACGGCTTCACCTATGATTGCATTGCAGAAAGCTTGCTGGGGGTGCATGGGGGAGTAGCTGCAGGCGTCGGCCAGGTGATCCGAGGACCAAAGCAGGAAAAGAAGGGCCACGAGGGCCAGAAGGAAACCAGGGCTGACCACATTCTGAAAGCGGCATCATCATGTAGATCCCGGGGAGAGTAGATCAGTGTCCCGGGTGCTGTGTAGGCCTCACCTGGTGCTGGGGGTAATTAGACTTCTCCTCCTTGGCGCTCAGCCAGCACCCTCAGGAGCCGCTTGTCATCCCGGGAGGAGGGGGAAGTGAGGATAGTCAGACAGGCTGAGGCAGCCAGATCCGGGCAACTTATTGGGGAGACACAGGGAGCGGGCCCTACAGGACTGTCCATAGAGACTCTCCTTTCCTTCTCAGGCTGTCCCGCACAGCCGGCCAATGAAGAGGAGGCAGCTCTGGCAACCCCGGCTGGTGTGTGCTCTAGGCTGGCACTTACCATGCCTATTGGTAGCACCAGCCCTGAATGGAGCTGCTGCCAACTGCCTGCCCTGTGGCCTGCTGCCGTTGTCTATGACCTGTTGTGGGAAAGGGGCGAGGGTTGGTGGCAGCTCCATTTCTATTGGCAGGCACCCAGCCGGCTCCGCCTTTTCTTTGTTCTCCGGCGAGTGACCAGGCTCCACGAGTGCTGGTCTTCTGTAAAATGGCAGTGAAGCCCACTCGTGGCTTCAGCCCTCCCCTCCTGATGCCACTGCAGGACAGGTTCCACTCAGAACAGGCCTTGCCATGGTTAACCAAAGAAGTTGTGTGCACGTGCTCAGCGTCATATCCCGAGGTTGTCTTTGGGAAATAAACATATGAATGCTGCCAGCATTGCTGCAGAGGTTGAAGGAGTGGGGGGTCAGCCTGTCAGTGCTCAGACCATATGCCGCACACTGCATCAAATTGGTCTGCATGGCTGTCATCCCAGAAGGAAGCCTCTTTTAAAGATGATGCACAAGGAAGCCCGCAAACAGTTTGCTGAAGGCAAGCAGACTAAGGACATGGATTACTGGAACCAAGATAAACTTATTTGGTTCAGATGGTGTCAAGCGTGTGTGGCAACAACCAGGTGAGGACTACAAAGACAAGTGTGCCTTGCTTGCAGTCAAGCATGGTCATGGGAGTGTCATGGTCTGGGGCTGCATAAGTGTTAATGGCACTGGGGTGCTACAGTTCATTGAGGGACCATGAATGCCAACATGTTGTCAGGAACCATGAATCGGACCAAGACAGATGTGCAGTAAAATCACACTTTTTAATAAAAGGTAAAATGATATAAACAGAGTAAATGTGGTCAAAAGATAGCCAAGGTTTGGTAAACAGAACTGATAGTCAGAGCAAGCTAGTGAAACAGAAGTCCAGAGATTAGCGAGGTCAAACAAACGGCATGCAGGGTCAGGAGCCAGGAGGAGAGTCAGCCAAACAGGGTCTTGAATCCAGGAACCAGAAGGGACCGTCAAACAGGCAAAGTCTTTCACAGGAAACCACAGCAGAGATCTCTTCAGAGATGAAGACCAAGGCGAAGGCATCTGCGATCTGATCCAGGCAGTTTATATAGCAGCAGGGCTGGCTTAACGAGGCAGGATATGGTCATCAGGTGAGACAGAGTGGAAACTGAGGCTGGCAATTAAACCTCAGCTGAGCAACTTGCTCTGAGAAGGGAGAGCTGAGCCCAGCCCTTACACATGTACTGTGACATACTGAAGCAGAGCATGATCCCCTCCCTTCAGAGACTGGGCCCCATGGCAGTATTCCAACATGGTAATGACCCCAAACACACCTCCAAGTCTACCACTGCCTTGCTAAAGAAGCTGAGGGTAAAGGTGATGGACTGGCCAAGCATGTACCCACACCTAAACCCTATTGAGCATCTGTGGGGTATCCTCAAATGGAATTTTTTTTTTTTTAATAATTAAAGTGTATTTTTTTTTTTAAATTGCGTTTGCAAAACCGCTGCGGAAATACCGTGTGACATAAAAAATTGTAACGATCGCCATTTTATTCCCTAGGGTCTCTGCTAAATATATATATATATATATATATATACATATACATATACTGTTGTTTGGGGGTTATAACTAATTTTCTAGCACAAAAATACTGATTTAAACTTATGAGCAAAAAGTGCCAGAAAAAGCATGGTTGGCAATTGGTTAAAAGCAGAGTTGACTGGTTTCTGCCTATTATATAACGGTGGTGACTGTACAGGAGATTGCAAGGTGTAGCTGAGAGATCTGCCCATGTAGCTGTGTAATAAAGCAGAGAGTCACATCACAGCCCAGTGCGATCAAGGTGAGAAGGCAGGAAGAGTGTCTACCTGCCACAGCCCCGCCCCCCAGCTCAACTATCAGAACAACAGCGTCCCTATAGCGTCCTGTCACACAACCCCGCCCTCTTCTCACTTTTGTCCAATGAGAGTAAAGAAAAACAAGTTTTCTCCCCGCCCTACCACAGCTAACCATTCAGCTAATTAGAAATGCAGGGGGTGGTCCCTAGGCCCGCCCCTACTCAGCACGTGTGTGTTACCGAGCTGGGAGTGACAGCTGTGGACTCGGCATGGAGGGGAACAGCAAGGGCAGGAAGAGGGAGTCCGAGGTGAGCCGGGCTGAGGGCTGGGCATGACCGCCTGGGGGGACAGCACCCCCCTCTGGAGGGGGACCGGCAGCACTGGGTGCCCAGGAGGGGGTGGGTGTGCCAGGCTTGGGGCTGATCAGAGTGAGGCACCGGGAGTTCAGAAAGGATTGAACAGTCACCCTGCAGTCACAGGAGGAGGGCGGGGTGAGCAGAGGCCAACATGGGTGTTCAATGAAGCAGAGAGTGGAGGTGTCCTTTGTGGCCCCCAATCACAGCTTAGAACGAAGGACGGAATGTGATTCGTTCATGGATTGCTCCTTTCTTTTATAAAGCAGCTGAATCCATCACCCAGCTATAGAGAGCGCAGGACTTACCGTCCCCCATCATCACCCAGCTATAGAGAGCACAGGACTTACCGTCCCCCATCATCACCCAGCTATAGAGAGCACAGGACTTACCGTCCCCCCACCATCACCCAGCTATAGAGAGCACAGGACTTACCATCCCCCCATCATCATCCAGCTATAGAGAGCACAGGACTCACCGTCCCCCATCATCACCCAGCTATAGAGCCACAGGACTTACCGTCATCCAGCTATAGAGAGCACAGTACATATCGTCCCCATCATCACTGACATCAGAGAGGTCCCTCCTGTGATCAGAACACTCCAAACACTGTGTGATGATTGAATTGTCAGTGATTGGCTATGTTTGGAATAGGGGTTAGGAGGAGGTGTTAAAAGCAAGAGCCTTAAGCTGCTGTGTCAGAGAACAGGGGTGTGCACATGCTGCGGCTGCAATGCTTCGCCGGCGGCAAAAATTACCCAACAAATTACACCCGGCAGGCGGCAAGCCCACTGAATGCAATCCATTCAAGAGAAAACTCCAAAGTCCCCCGCCACCACATTTGTTTGGCAAAAATGGGATTAAAACATGCAGCAAGGAGGCCTTGCATCACCTCCTTACTGCCTGTCAGTCGCCTCTGAAAAGTGATCTAAACGCAAGTCTCTTTTCAGAGGAGTGTGGTTTTTAGAAGCATGTCCAAACCTAGTTTTATGTACAGTATAGTTTTGTTACAGGTATTTTTATAGTGATTTAGGGCTCATTCACACTAACAGGTGAGAGGAGGAGGTAAAACCCTGCGGGTGAGCCATGCTTTTACTGAACGTCCCCCTCCCCCCCTTGCTGCGGGGTATACACATCCCACAGCCATGATATTTTGCTTCACAGCCGCAGCAGGGCTTTTCCTCCTATTGCTGTTTAGTAGACACTACCATCTGTCAAATCTGACGCATTCAAGTGAATGGAGCCATTCTGCAACCGCATAAGTGTGGGGTTCAGGGGTTTAGGCAAGTAGTGAGGAGCTGATACAGCACCACCTCACTATCTGTTCAATGCTCTATGAATAGCAATCTGAATGCGGATCACTCTTCAGATAGTAACACTAGTGTGAGCAAACCCTTACATATTGTGCATTCACATCAGTCCTGCGCACAAGGAGCTTACAATCGAATGTCCCTACCTCACATGCATACTAGGGCTAATTTTAGACATGAGCCAGTTAGTCTACCAGCATGTCATTGGGGTACTCAAAGCAAATCCACGCAAGCAAAGGGAGAATGTGCAGTCTCCATGCAGGTAGTTTCCTGTTGGGATACAAACCAAGGGACCCAGTGCTGCAAGGCAGGTGTGCTAACCACTGAGCCACTGTGATGACCATGTCACCATGCACTTTAGACTAGTATGCAAACCACCTTCAATAGCAGGCATGTATACTTATAACCACTTACGTTTTAACATAATTATATCATTCTTAGAGATGCACAATTAATCGTAATAAAACCGCAATCTCGATTCACACCCCCCCCCCCCTGCGATCTCCATCAGGCATTACCGCGACTTTCAGTGCAGTATGGAGTCCAACTTGCGGGGGGACAACTTAAACATTTAGCTTTACAGTGGTTATAAAGGAAAATGTTTTTTACCCCAATGCAATCTCTGCATTAAGGGTTGTAAAAAAACTTTCAGTAGCAGCTCCCTCCAGCCACCCCCCCCCCCCCCCCAACCCCAAAATATACATTAAGCAGTTTCTTATGCAATGCAACACAGCACACAGTAGTATGGTACCATGCGGAACACTGCAACACGTGTGAGTCGAAGCCGCGGTGTCTTTCAAAATGAACACCATCACGACTATCTAGCACTTGTAAAACGAAAGAGAGTTTGGTCCCTAGGAGTCAATTCTGATCCATCATTTAAAGCGGAACTAAACCCATTTAGGCTTGGTTCACACTACTGCGACTGTGAAGCAACTTTAGGGAATGCCTGGGTAATCTTCTTGTAATGTCGGCTCCAAATCACATCAATTAAGATTTGGAGGCAACTTCAATTAAAGTCTATTGGCACAAGTCAGATAGAAGTCACCTTGAAGTAATACAGGAACTTTTTGTAAAGTCGGGGCGACTACAGTAGTGCTAATTAAGACAGCTCTCATTGACTAAAATAGGATTTCACGCGTCACGCGGCTTTGGGTCTCACTAGTCGGATCTCAAGTCGCAGCATTGTGAACCGAGCCTTAATGGTTTAAAAAAATAATTACATTCCTGGAATTCCGGGAATGCTGTCACATTTGTTTGTGTTTTCAACCAAACTGTCAAACCATCACTTGGGTGATATAACTGATCACATGTGTAGCATCATGGCAGTTGCAGATCAAACCGAGGCCAAGATGGCAGCTTCCTTGGCTTAAAAGGATTGGAGGGTTTAGTTCCGCTTTAACTGTCAGATGCCAGAACTTCAGTGAGAGGTAATGGCTTTGTTATGTGACAGTTGGATGACAAGGGGCAGGTTTTAGTGCTTTAGTAAGAATGCGGCTTAACCGACCACTACTACAAAAAGATTTGTGTTCTAATAACTGTATAGTGTTCTATAAATATAGTATCCATTGTATGAATTTCAGGTGCTTTTATGTATATTGTTTTATCCATTTGGATCTGTCCAGCAGTCCATTAACAGAGTTTGATAGGGGTTGGGACAAACCACAGCACTGGCTGCCAGTCATATAATGATTACCTTGATTTAAATCTTCTGTTTCTGCACTGTGAGAAAAAAAGGAATGTGTATACTGAACTCTCGTTACAAGTATTCCTCCTTTCAGTTATCAGATTGCCATATCTTTTTATGCTTGTGATCTTGAAATGAAGGGAATAGTCCTGTCTATAGCCTCTGTCGGTCAGATCCACTTTAACCACTTCAGCCCCGGAAGGATTTCCAGCTTTAGGACCGGAGCCCTTTTTGCGATTCGGCACTGCGTCGCTTTAGCTGAAAATTGCGCGGTCGTGTGACGTTGTACCCAAAGGAAATTTTTGTCCTTTTTTTCCCACAAATAGAGCTTTCTTTTGGTGGTATTTGATAACCGCTGCATCATTTCTGATCGCCGCTATAAACAAAAGAAGAGCGACAATTTTGCATAAAAACCCAAATTTCTTACTTTTTGCTTAAATACAAATCCAAAAAAAAATATAAAAAAACATTTTTTTCATCAGTTTTGGCCGATTTATATTCTTCCTCATATTTGTGATAAAAAAAATCGCAATCGGCGTTTATTGATTGGTTTGCGCAAAAGTGGTCGCGTTTACGGATGATGAGAATTCATTTTTTTTTTTTTTTTATTTTTTACTATTAATGGCGGCGATCTGCGATATTTCAGCGGACATGTCGGACCATTTTGACACTTTTTTGGGACCATTGGCATTTATACAGCGATCAGTGCTATAAAAATGCACTGATTACTCTGTAAATGCCATTGGCAGTGAAGGGGTTAACCTGCAGGGGGCGCTCTAAGGGTTAACTATGTTCCCTGGGCGTGTTCTAACTGTGGGGGGACTGCCCTAGCTGGGGAAGTGGTCACAGCCTCCATGTACAGAAAGGCTGTGATCACAGCCCTTCCCCCTTCACAGAACAGAGGTCCGTGTTTACATACACGGACCTCCGTTCTTTCACTCCGGGGGGGGGGCATCGCGGGTGGCCGGCGGAGATCGGCTCCGCCGCACCCGCTCCCTGGCCCTCCCCGGACACAGTGAGCGCGCGGGCGCGCCTCCGGCGGCGTGCGCGCTCCCTGTGCGCGATCTGGCGGCCGCCGTCATATGACGGCGATTCGCCTTACAGAGCCACTTTGCCGCCGTCAAATGCCGATCGGCGGTCTGCAAGTGGTTAATGCACTTGTGGGCCCATGTAAAGCCATTTCAGGAAAACCTCTTTGGGTTATAACACCTGAACTTATTGTAACCCTCTCTGCAGACTATAACAAAATTCTTTTTGATGCATGGATGCTAATGGTATATTGCCAATTTTTTTGTGAAGAAAGGGCAACACTTTCATTGGATCTCTCTATATGGTTGTACAGCCAAAGGCCTAGGGCCACCCACAGGTCTGTCCTTTCCACATTCAATAGATTTTGTTAAAAAAATCTTAAAAACCTGCTATATGAGAACTTTTTGAAATTTCCAAGAAGATGGTAGACAGCTTGAATGTGGCTGAGAATGGAAAAACACCCAACCGTATAGATGGCATATTAATATACAAAACTAGTAACCTGTACGTTAGAGTAGTTATCAATGAGCTAGGTAATTTTTCCACAGGCCATGAAACAATAAGCAGATCAAGTCTGAATAAACAACGTGATCAGCAGCAAGGAAATAAGAAAGAAGGAAAGATAAAAGGATGTCTACAATTGGAAGGTGAGAGAGGTGGGGGAGGGGAGTGAGCGTCAGGAATGTCCAAAAGTGTCCAGCACCCAAATACTGGACTACTATAATGAGTTATAGCCCTCCATGGACAGTGACGGATGGACATATTGTATCCATGGGGTCCATATCTGGGAGAAATTATTTTGCGTGTCTACCAGGATGCTGGTCAGTTTCCGATTGATAAAGAACCCATTGATCCGCTGATTAACTTCCTCAAAGGAAACAAATTGTTTCTTCCAGGCTTTGGCGATAGTCTGTTTTGCCGCTAACAAAATGTGGGTCACCAATTTGAATTGAGATTTAGTAAAATTGGGGGTTTAAGGTGTAATAAGACTTGTCAAGGATCTCTGGGGAGAGGACGGTTGAACAAAGAATGAATGGGCTTCAAAGTCTTGGTCCAAAACAGGCCTGTCCTTTCCATGTGAAGAGATGGGGAGGACATTAGCCACGCTGTCAGATACTTCACTTATTTTTTATAATTCTTTTTTATTGATTTTCTCTTTAGCCACTTCAATACTGGGCACTTAAACCCCCTTCCTTCCCGGACCAATTTTCAGCTTTCAGCGCTTTTGCAGTTTGAATGACTATTGCGCGGTCATGCGACACTGTACCCATATGAAATTTTTATCATTTTTTTCACACAAATAGAGCTTTCTTTTGGTGGTATTTAATCACCCCTGGGTTTTTTATTTTTTTGCACTATAAATTAAAAAAAGACTGAAAATTTTCAAAAACAATGCATTTTTCTTTGTTTCTGTTATAAAATTTTGCTAATAAGTAATTTCTCTTCATAAATTTTGACTAAAAATGATACTGCTACATTTCTTTGGTAAAAATAACCCAAATCAGAGTTTATTTGGTTTTGGGGACTGTGACAGATGTTTTGTGTATGGTGACAGATGTCATTGGGGACATACAGAGGTTTTGGGGACTGTTTTATGGGGACAGGGGTATCAGTGTGCTTGGTGCACTGTGTGGGGGGCGATCTGAGAACTGTCACAGAAACGTTTGTCTCTGTTTACAATGTGACGGCTGTGATTGGACACAGCCGTCACATGATCGGGAGGGCCAGTCACTGCGCCCGTATCCCGATCTCTGCTCAGCTGGATCCTGTGATCATAATGATCACAGGATCCAGCCTCAGCGCGCCGCGAGCTCCCATTCTGCAGGACGTGTATACTCGTCCTGTCAGAACGGGGAAGCTCCCACCCGGCCGTATATATACAGTGAGAGGTGGTTAATTACAAAACCGAGCCTATCGGGCATACCCAGGCTCAGATTAACACATCTCAAAAAATCTAACATCAACCTCAATTCTAACAAAACCCTTTGCTCCAGTAGGCACTTTAAATTATCATAGTAATATAGGTATCAGCCATCCGTAAGTCCCATCAGGTCATTGTTTAGGTGGAAGACCCCTTTGCTATCAGTCGTTTACTATTCTCTCTCACTTATCTACTTCACTTATATAAGGGAAAAATTTAGTGATTGTGGGCAGGATTTCTAACCTGTTCAGTCAGGGTTTCTTCCAGGCTACATGCCCATTAGATTCTGGGGTACTGATAAATGTGATTGTGTTTCATGTGCTTGGATGCTTTAAAGCTGATATGATCTCTTGGGTGGAAGGGGACGATCTATGATCAGTAACAGAAATTATGGAATATCTTCAAAACCAGAAATCCATTTTACTCATGGTGTAATTCTTAAGAAACGCTTCACTGCTTGAGACATGCAGCTCAGTCCAGATTTTGTTGGTGGGTCCCATACGGTGCATGGTGGTAGTGTGTACTGTGCCTTAGACTTATTCATAACCGGCCCAACACACACAGGTCAGACCTTTCTTCTAGTGATAGGCCCAGTTCAAGCCATACAAAGAGCCAGTGGTAGGTCAAGATGAAATGCCATTCTACCAGTATGAGACCAAACCTATGTGTTTGAAAATCATCCAGACATCTCAAGGGTGACTCCGTAGTAAAGGCAGTATTCAACAGGGAACAAATAATGAGCCTTTCTGTTCATTTAACATCGTTTCCTATGTGACACAGTCACCATCTTTGTTTTTTTTTTCAGCTGCTGTTCTTTTGGAAAGGGTAAGGGACTTTTTTAAATGCAAAACGGTGCTTTTTTTGGTTCAATAGACTTCAACGGAGAAGCTTCAGAAAAGCATGTAGTGTGTTTTTCGCTGCATTTTTTACAGCAATTTTGCCGCAATTTGCAGTTTTAATCTGCTAGCAACAAATGGGCCAAATAACTTTTTTAAAAAATGCAAAATGGAAATTGTGGTAAAATTGCATGTGCAAAAAACGCAAAAAGCTCTGTATAAATGGACCAAAAGCAAACTGCATAGGTGTAAACCGAGCCTAAGGTTCATAAACAGTTTAGTCACCACTGCAATCACAGCTTTACACAGAGGGGTTTAGTCAGCTGAAGCTTCTTGAAAGAACTTATTTTTAGCCTGTGCACTGCTGTCTGTTCCAAGCCCTCAGCTGACACCCTCACTACTTCAGGAAGTTGGGGTTATTAGAGGTCTACTAACAGAATGCTGACTTCCATGACCATATACACTTATAAACCACATGAGCACTTAAAATTTGCCAAAACTAGCATAATCTATTCTTTAAAAAAATCCTATTTGGTTTACTGACCTATGTCTCCTAATGTTCTGTATGTGTCCATATGTAAATGCTTTTGAGATGGGTCATGAAGTGAGACTGTAGTGTGTATTGTAAGGGGAGGGGGAGACATGTCCTCTCCATTCAGCTGTCTCAGATCTTTCAAAATGTCCTCATGTTGTTTTCCTGTCATGTTGCCTTTCTCATGCCAATTGATTTCCTTTATCATCAGAGCCTGGTAGATGGTCCCACTCTGGAGTTTGAATACAACGATTCAGACCAGTTGTCTGCAGAGTTAGCAGGTGAGGCATGAACACATAACCAGGGACAACATTGCTTCAATCTCTGTATAATCATGTCATTGTCAGCCTGGAATCCTGCACTGTTTTACCCTTTCCAACTACACTGCATCTGAGCACCTCAAACCAAAATTGCTATTTAATTCATTTTTAATATTTAACCACTTCAGCCCCGGAAGGATTTCCAGCTTTAGGACCGGAGCCCTTTTTGCGATTCGGCGCTGCGTCGCTTTAACTGACAATTGCGCGGTCGTGCGACGTTGTACCCAAACGAAATTTGCGTCCTTTTTTTCCCACAAACAGAGCTTTCTTTTGGTGGTATTTGATCACCGCTGCGTCATTTCTGATCGCCGCTATAAACAAAAGAAGAGCGACAATTTTGCAAAAAAACCCAAATTTCTTACTTTTTCCTAAAATACAAATCCCAAAAAAAAATATAAAAAAACATTTTTTTTCACCGTTTTTGGCCGATTTATATTCTTCCTCATATTTGCGATAAAAAAAATCGCAATCGGCGTTTATTGATTGGTTTGCGCAAAAGTGGTCGCGTTTACGGATGATGAGAATTCATTTTTGGGGTTTTTAAT
>BLSH010207549.1:943940-977771 GCA_018402905.1 Glandirana rugosa | reverse complement strand
CGTTTACTCCAGTATGTAGGGTCCTCAGAAGTCCTCCCCAAAAGAGTCGATTCGTGTGGGAGGCCGGACGTACGAACTCGATTCTCGTCTACCTAAGGTCCTTCATTTACGATGTACTTAGTAGTCGGGAATGAGTTCTACCGGTGTCGGTCTTTACGATCCCCCCACAAAAAGTTTCACTAAAGAGTCGTTTTATTTCGTACCTATGTACTTACCTTCCTACTCGAACGAAATTGGTGAACGGCTGGCGGCTAGCCGTAGACTGCCGCTGTTTCACCGTGCAAGGGCGTTTAGCGGCAGTATGCTGCCGCCGACGCCCTTGCACGCTCACTATACACGTTCCCGCAGCCGCCGTCGTATGACGGCGATTTGCGGGAACGTGCCACTTTGTCGCCGTCAGATGCCGATCGGCGGTCGGCAAGTGGTTAAAGCAAGCTCATCCTTCCATTCATGTATCCATGCTTTATTTTGCTGAGAAATCACTTTGAAAAACACCCCCCTAGCATTTCTGGCTGTGGCCATCTTGAGTAAGGGCTGATGATTCATGTAGCATTTACTTCCTGGAATCCATCTGCTCTTAGCTCAAGCATGCAGGCCGGAGGGTGTGCTTAGCTGAGAAAACCCCTCCTGAAGACTCCTGGGATGTATGACCTCATTTGCTTAGGTCTGGAAACCAGAAAGTAACCGAAGAAATGTAAAAAAAAAAAAAGTTTAAGGCTGAGTTCTCCCCTATGTGAATTAGCCAGTTCGCATGACACTTGAAAGCACATTGTTTTCAATGTGTCAGGTTCACATGGGTGCGGTGCATTTGCACTCCGGATTGCACAGGAAACATGTGCGTTTTCTGTGCAATGCGGTGCGAATTCCCAGCCTATTCAGTTCAGTGGGAACGCATCTGCCCCGCAGATGTGTTGTGCACTGAACAGGGATCTTACTCCCTGCTCGCGGCACTTTCTCCTCCCTCCCCGGGAAGCTGCTGTGCTGTGAGAACGGACAGGAGCTGCTGAACGGTGGCTCGGTTCGTTCTCAGCAGCAAACGGGCTGGAATTCGCACCGGACTGGTGTGAATCCAGCCAAAAACAAGTAAATATGATATTCTGTCTTTATTAATGCTAACAGCATAAGGAAAAAAATAGTTGATAAATAGTTGAAAGAAAATGTTGAGAGAGTGAAGTACCACTTTAATTTGATCCAAAGCTTTTTTTTTTTTTTTGTTTGTTTTTTTTTCCCTTTCATTCCAAGTTATATTGTTATCTTCGACTCTGTTTCCATTGTGAGATTTCCCTCCACTCCCTATATATCTTTCACACCCTGACACAGTGGGTTCCTTTTCTTGGGGTTTACTTCCTCTGTCCCCCTGTAAAGTAGAAACATAATGGGCTATTATGCATCGCATAGTAGCCCATTATGTGCCACACACCTGCAAACGCAGCCTGCGATGTTCCCTCTGCTGGCGGCATCCATCTTCTACCCCTCTTCCTTCCGGGGCCGCGACTCCGGTGCTGTGACTGGCTGGAGTCGCGTGACGTCACTCCCGTGCATGCGCGCGGGAGCCGCCAGTCGTGGCACAGTCACAGTGGAGGAAGGGCACGCAGGCCGTTCCTTTACTGCGCATGTGCCGACATGACGTCGGCACAGCTTCAACACTGCATATCTCCTGAACCATACAGGTTTAGGAGATATGAAGTGCACCTACAGGTAAGCCTTATCATAGGCTTACCTGTAGGTTAAAGTGGTTGTCACCAGTTGACAACCACTTCAAGGCGTAGAGGATGTCCACCTAACAAAGTGAATGTTCACTTAAATAATTTTTTCTAGCACAAGATTGGGTTTTCCAAATAAACACACCTTTTACCTTTTTTACTGTCACTTAGCAGTTTTAAAGTAGAACTAAAGGCAAAACCCTTTATTTTCTTAGTTTTGGATAAAGCGGAGAGGGATTATAACACCTGTCCGTTTTAATGCTGTCTGTGCCCAAGCTAAGGAGATTCACCCTCTATGTGTCCTGTATACCAGTATCATTGAAAGCAAAAGTAAAAGAAAATCCCACATTTTGGGTGACACACACATACACCTACACAGGTTAAGCTGGATAAACTAGCCTCTATATTCAACCTTGCCTACTATGAAACCATGGAAAAATCCGCAATGGGACACAGATGGCTAAAAAAAAAAAAAAAAAAATCTGACTGTGGTTATAACATTCTGTTGCTCTACCAAAAATGAAAAACAAAAGTTTTGCCTATAGTTTTACTTTAATGCTCAGCTTGTAAGATAAACAGCCTCTATTTTTGGGTTATTCAACTCCAAAGTGGGTCAGTGGGTTGAGATGCAGTAAAAACACAGCTTTAATAGCATAAGGCCCCTTTCACACATGCTGTCCAATCAGGTCCGCCTGTCCGTTTTTCAGGCGGACCTGATCGGACGCTCCATTCACTCCTATGGGGCAGCGGATGTCAGTGGTGACATGTCTGCTGACGTCCGCCACTATCTGGTCCCTATTTTCCAGCCGTTTGATGGATCGGATGGAGTCGGATGAAAATGGACAGGCAGATCCGTTTTCATCCAACCTCCCATAGAGGAAAGCGGGGCTCTGACAGGTCCATCTCTGCTCACTTTGCAGATCGATCCCCGCTGAGCAAGCGGAGAGCGTCAAAACGGACACACCCTGTGTGAAAGGGGCATAAGGTCTAAGCCTTCCTCATTTATTTATTTATTTTTTTATTGTATCTAAATTTATAAACCTTTCCTTAATTCCTCTCCTGTTGAGTGGACAGTAAGTGAAGGGCAGAAACTCCATTCTAAGGACCTAGTCACCAAATCAATTCTGTCATCAACGACTCACAAGTAACAGAAATTATTCCTTGTTGCCTGAGCCAGTAACAGGTCGCTTCGCCGCTCCTTTGTTAGCGATTCTGCCACTGGTAAAGCATCTCCAGCAACAGAATTATCTGTGCGTATGTGTGACATGACCCTAATTCTTCCCCACAAGATCCAAAACTAGAAAAATAGGTTTTGACTGGAGTTAGCCTTTAAATGTTTACACTGTTTTTTGTGTCTCTCACAGAACTTTACAGCTACACGGAAGAGCCCGAGTTAAACCTCAACCGCAGGTGTTTTGAGGAAAGGTTTAAAGCTCAAGGTAATGGTTATCTCTTTATTAATATTTATTTTATGGTTAAACTTTTTTAATTAGTTGTAAATTGTCAAAGCGCAAAAGAAATTAAAATAAAATGGATTCCATTGTGGTTACTTGTAGAATTATCTACAGACATTTTGGTAATGCAGATCTGGTAGCCTTATGCCTGGTACACACGGGCCAAATGCCAGAGACCTTGGCCGGTTCAATTAAAAATCGGCTGACATTTGGCCCGTGTGTGGCAGCTGGTCCAACAGAAGCAGGCCGTTTGGCTTGACAGACGCAACCGTCCAACTCCCGATCAGCACTCTGAGCCAGTGGCTGAGAGCGCTGACGGGAGTGTTCTCGGGGGGGGGGGGGGGGGCCCGGGGGCACACCCCTGTTGGAACACAACAGCTCAGCAGGGGAGATCGCTGTACTAACATCAGCCCTCCGACCAGGTTTTAGGTTTTCTATAATCATAAGTTATGCCAGACGAAAAGGGATGGGTGGTGGGAGGGGCAATTCACCTCACCTTGGCATCTGAGTTCTATCATAATTGGGGGGCGTATGTGAACAGACGTGTTTCACAGAGCTCCCGTGTATTACCTTTCATTGATCCTGTTCCCGGCCCAGCAGAGCTGATCCTTGGACACCGAAAGAACCCTAAAGGCATAGTGAAGCACTTGCCAGCTAAACATTGCGTGCAGACATGATGGTCACACGGAAAAGTAAGGAAGAAACACAGCGCGCGGAGATCCAACATGGCGCCGGCCCGGGCCTACAGCAACGCACGCCGCGCGTAAAGGACACAGTGAGTAAGACAACTAAATCTACCAAGCCGCTCACAGGGGACCCCCCAAAGACATGCGCTTCTATGCACAGAGGCTTACAAACACCCAGGCCCAAGCAGACCCTGTAATGGAGGAGGAGTGCTCCGGGGAGGACCGTGAGGCTCAGGGGGACACAGGGAAGGGACATCCTGTGGGAGACATGGAGAGCCAGCCAGCTTCTGAGACTGTCAGTGAGGATGAGGACGCTGCTCAGCCCTCATTATCTGAGATCCTGAGAGCAATTCATAAATGCACTGCATCAGTTCATAACCTCCAGGAGCAGTTTGGAGGATTAAAGGAGGAAATGGGCCTGATTAGGCAGGATATACAGAAGATCAGGGAAAGAACAACAGCGGTTGAAAGCAGGATTAGCGATATTAAGGACAAGATACCGCCACTGACTAGAGACACTCAACGCAATTCAATTGTGGTCAAAGCTATTGAATCCCACGCTGACGATCTCGAAAATCGGATGCGCCGTAATAATGTGCGGATTGTGGGTCTCCCGGAGAAGGTGGAGGGTAGGGACCCCACTGATTTTGTGGAAAGATGGCTGCCAGAGATATTTGGAAAGGAGGCCTTCACAGCGCTCTTTGCAGTGGAGCGTGCTCATAGAGTACCTACTAGGCCCCTACCACCGGGTCACCCTCCCCACCCTCTACTGGCCCGTTTACTACACTATAAGGACAGAGAGATAATACTGCACCTGGCCCGGGAGAAACAACATATACAATTCAATGGAGCGTGGGTATCTTTTTACCCTGACTTCTCTTCGGAGGTACAAAAAAAGCGAGCCCGCTTTACTGAGGTGAAAAGACGGTTGCAGAGATTACAGGCCTCCTACGCCATGCTGTACCCAGCGCGACTTCGGTTAACGGTCAGGGGCCAGGCGCACTTCTTTGAGCATGCAGCAGAGGCCTCAGAGTGGTTGAATGCCAACGAACATGCCTTTCGCCTGGAGAGAAGACCGGCAGGGGATGAGGAAGGGCTGTGACCGAGGGTGACCGAGAACAAGACTAACGTATAACGCCGTTAAGGGATAAAGGAGTTATTTTGGAGCTTATGCCCTTTGGATGACTCTTACATTGAAGTGAGCCGGGAAACGTTGACCTATATAATCCCTGTCTTTGGCCGGGGATGTGAGGAGTGACTGTTAAAAATCTACACTTATCCGGATGGAGAAAGTAACAAATGACTTGCAGAATCCCAGTGGGGTGATGTTCTGCGGGACCCGTTGTCCCCCTGTTGACTGTTTGAGTTCTATCATAATTTCTAGGACAGTTTCTACTCATATAGTTTTGTTTGTACAAAGGTATTAACAGACACAACTTTGGAATCCCATGAGGACAGCTGAGGCGGCATTTGCGATTTCCAGTGAAGGAGGAATTCTCATTTTGCATAATGCTATCAATAGAGTATTAGTAAATGTTTTATCATAGAATATTAGTAACCTAATAGTGTCAGAAATGGACACAACCACAAAGCCAGTTGCAATGGAGAGTTGTTCGCTAAAAGACCTATAATCAGTACCTTTTTTTGTATTTGCAGGGACATCCAGAATATATTTAGGAAAGTACCAATTTCTCTTTTTTGCGTCTAGAGCACGTAGGGGCATTTGGGGGTGGATCTTATAAAATCGCTGAGGTGTATAATATACCCCATGCAAAACCTTGTCTGAATCAACTTTTCCCTAGTAGCTGTCATGTGTTTAGAGCAATTCCCAAGATCATCCTCTCTATCCTCTTCATCTTGGGTAGGTATGTCCCCGCCACTGCTCCAATATACAAGAAGTTTGGACAAATTGGTGCAAAGGAGGCAGGCATAAAGGAAAGAGTGCTGTTTTCCTGAGATCTTTCCTCAATAACAGTTGTGCTGACTGGAGGGCAATCCGTTGAGAGAACTGGGAGCGAGCTGTATAGTGCAGTTAGAGATACTGGAACAGCATCCAACTGAGTAGGTCATATTTGGGCTTAAGATCCTGAAAAGTTAGAATTTCTCCATTAAACATAAAATCCTGATGTCTTTATACCATGTCCTGTCCATACTTGTGTTCAGGAATGGATCAGAAGCAGGGCAGAGCGGGATTGCCCCATACATACTGGCATGGAAACCAATAATTATGCCTAAAAACCTGCCTATAGCCGAGGCCTACACCTGAAGGTAGTCTTTGTGTGTACAGGTAGGTTGGAATGTGCCTTAAGCCTCGTACACATGATCCGTTTTTTGTTTGACCAAACGTCGGTTTTTTGTTAGATACTAGTCTCATGTCGAAAGTGAAGAGGTTACTAACAATACGAAAATTCTCGTACGACCGAATTCAACGTCAGAAATGACGTAATATGTTGAATAGCTTTGTATGTATTTTTTCATTTCATGCGTAGTCTTGCACTTACAATTTTTTCGGACGAAAACCATACTAATCAGACGACGTCACATCCGACAAACCTTTTACAGTTTGCACATCCAGCTTTTGTCGTTCGAAAAATCAGAATCGACTGTCGAAAGCTCCATACTAACGATCCGAAAATCGGCAGATCGTTCGTCGTATGAAAATTCCTGTGCAAATTTTGCATTGTGTATGGGGCTTTAGGGTCTCTGAAAATGATATTGCCAAGTTCTGTGAAGGAACACAGAGTGGCCTCCAGGTGAAGAGCCATATTATATTTCAGTTGTGCAAACCGCCATCTTAGTCGCATGGTCTGAAGCCCAGTAGTAACGTTCAAAGTCGGGGAGCACTATGTTACCTTTCTGCAAGTGCAAGTGTAGGGTAGCCATTGCCATTCTTGTTGGCCCACGTAAAGACAGAAACATATTTGTTAATCTCATGGAAGACCCTGCTGGGAATTCAACAGGGCAATGGAGACCTAGTTGAATTTGGGGATAAATTGTTCTTGGACCCCTTCTCTTCTCTATCTAAACCTCTTCCCTTGGTCACTTGATAACCGCCCATGGCTTCCAATACCATCTATATGCCGAAGATACCCAAATCTGTCTACTCCTCACCTCTCTCCTTCATTCTGCTCTCGCATTACTAACTTGTAGAATTCATCTCTGTAACATCTCTAAAATACACCCCTTTCTAACAAATGACACCACCAAGGTCCTCATTCACCCCTGTTATCTCTCACCTTGACTATTGCAACTCCCTTCTTTTTGGCCTACCTCTCCATAGGCTATCCCCTCTTCGGTCTAGACTTTTCCACCTTACCAACCGCTCAGTGTCTGCCACCCCTCTCTTCCAATCCTTACACTGGCTCCCAATCGCCCAGTGAATTAAATTCAAAATATTAACCACAACATACAAAGCCATTCACAACTCTGCCCCAAGCTACATCACCAATCTTGTCTCCAAATATCACCCAAACCGTCCTCTCCGCTCCTCCCAAGACCTCCTACTCTCAAGCTCCCTTGTATCCTTCTCCCATGCTTGTCTCCAGGATTTCTCCAGAGCCTGTCTGGCTATCTCCTACTCTTGCTACCTTCAGACAATCTCTGAAATCTCAGGGAAGCCTATCAGGCCTCCAACTAATTTTTACCACTTCCATCAGCTCATTTTCTAAAGTTACAACATTTTGTACTACCTGCCCCACCCTATTAGATTGTAAGCTCTTCTGAGCAGAGCCTTCTTAATCCTCTTGTATTTTATTGTATTGTAACTGTATTGTCTCCCTTATTATATTGTAAAGTGCTGCGATAACTGTTGGCGCTATATAAACCCTATATTAATAATGAAAAATGTGTTTTATCAGGTTGACAATCCCCATCGGTTCAATGTCAACCAGGGGGAACATTTTTGCCTTCATTTGTTGATGGAAAGGGTTTAAGGTTTGGGTGAAGAGAATTGTGTATATCTGTCCATTAGTATTCCCAAATATTTGAAGGGTTCCATCCACTGAAGAGGGAAAGGGGTCGCCGAAGTTCTACAACTGTCTGTTGAAGTAGGCCTATTACATTTGCAAAACTTCACAATTCACCAACATGTTTAAACATGACTGTGTGTTACTCTCTATGTTCTTCTGTATTTACATTTTTACATGGCTTCATTGTAGCCCTCACAATGTGCATTTTTGATTTATTGGCTCAAAGCCAGACTCTTGTGCATCTGGGAACTTTACAAGACGCATCAGAAATCTCCCTGCACGTCCTAAAGGTTTTTGATTTTGAGACATCACATGCAGCTATTGCAATGCTAAAGGACTATACAATGTGGTGTAGTGGCTGATGACTGAAATAGGGAATAGGAGAATATTACAGTGAATGCCCCTGTTTACCCTTTCACAGCCATTCTCCCAGTTTTGTATTTTATGGCCGAACCAGTGTTGCAATTTTTTACGGACTTGAAACGCTATCTGAAAGTTCAGGACTTGCATATTTAAAAGCTGGGGCCTCCCTATGCAACGGAGATTAAGTGTGGAAGAAGGGTTAGTAGTCAAAATGCAGCCTAGTGAAAAACATGGCTCCCGCCACAGATCTTGGGAATATAAATCTATTATGTCCACTAAATGCCATCACTGTGCTCCACATAGCCTGTACAGAGGGCAAAGCTGTGGGAAGAACCCTGCAGCACCACCCACTACGGGGGCTTCATTTAGAAAACTAAAGGAGGCTAAAGGAGGGGCAGATACAAGACAAGTCACCCTGACTAAGGAGAGGGGGCAACCGTGACTGGTCTTTATTACTGGAGGCTACTGCGCAAAGTCAAGTCTCACACTTGATTACTGGACAGATCTGGAAAAACTACACAAAACACAACACAATTCAAGTAAGCATACATATGCCTCATCTATTTGTATAATAATTGTTTATCTTGGATTTCAGCTTTATTAGAAGTTATAGCTTGTCAAAGTGTGTATAGGGCCTTTTTTTTAAATTTTTTTTTTGCTCTACTTTTATTTCTTAATGAAAATAATAGAATATGTTTAAATGTTTTAAAAAGCTTGTTCTTTCTTCTTTGATACCCTTTTCTGCATTCTATATATTTTCTTATACATTGGAAAATTGTATAAATAAAGAATGCAAAAAGAAAAAAGTTTGTGATTTAGAGATGAAATGAAATTTTGGCGGCCGAAAATGCTATATTCGGCTGCCAAAATTTCATTGCATCTCTAAATAACAAACTTTTTTTTTTGCATTCTTTATCTGTATGTTTTGCCGATCAAAGAAAAAAAGGGATTTTATTATAACTTACCATAAAATCCTTTTCTCTGAGTTCACTGACAGACGCAGCCCTTCTTATAACACGTGGGACGTCCCAAAGCTGTGTCAATCAAGAGGGGCGGGCAAACTATAACAACTGTACCCAACAAAAAAGCCCTCTCAGGAGGCGCCAGTCGCGCCTACACTGCCGCTTGTAAAACTTTTGCGGCCAAAAGCGGCATCAGCAGATGCTGAAACATCAACCTTGTAAAACTTAGTAAACGTGTGCACTGAAGTCCAAGTCGCCGCTTTGCACACCTGAGACACCGAGGCCTGGTGTCTAAAAGCCCAGGAAGTACTAACTGCCCTGGTGGAATGAGCCGTGACTGGAAAAGGGGGAACCTTGCCCCGAACCTCGTATGCATGAGTCACGGTCTTCCTGATCCAACGAGAAATGGTAGCTGACGAGGCCGCCATGCCTTTGCGCGAACCTTCCGTCACAAATAAAGAATCAGACTTCCGAAAAGAAGCTATAGAAATCAAATACACCCGCAAGGCCCTCACCACATCCAAAGAATGTAGTTCAAATTCCTTGGGATGCGACGGGTGCGGGCACAATGAGGAAAGAACAATATCCTCATTCAAATGAAAAGAAGAAACCACCTTCGGAAGGAAAGAAGGGGAAGGTCGCAAAACCGCCTTGTCCTTATGAAGGACCAAGTAAGGTGACTTGCAAGATAACGCTGCCAACTCAGACACCCGCCTAGCGGACCTAACAGCCACCAAGAAAGCCACTTTCTGCGACAGAAACTGCAAGGGAATATCCCTAATATTCTCATATGGTGGCTTCTGAAGCACAAAAAGCACCAGATTCAAATCCCACGGCGCCAGAGGCGACCGTATCCGAGGAGCCACATGACGTAAACCCTGTACAAATATACGGATCAACGAATGTGACGCCAAGGGCCGTTGAAAAAGAACCGCCAGGGCCGAAATCTGACCCTTAAGCGTACTTAACGCCAGGTTCTTGTCCAGTCCCTGCTGTAGAAAAGTCAGCACCCCGGACACCGCATAAGAGTGGGGGTTCCAACCCCCCGCCTCACACCAGGCAATATAGGCCTTCCAGGTCCTATGATAAATCTTACGCGAAGTACCCTTACGCGCTTTAATCATAGTAGGAATCACGGAGTCAGAGACTCCACTATCCCTCAACACCTTGGACTCAATAGCCAAGCCGTCAAAGCCAGCGAGGGTAAAGCAGGGTGCAAGATGGGCGACCGCCAACTGATCTCTTGTTCTGCACACAAATGTCTGTACCTTGTGATTGAATCTGGAGGCCATGAGGTCCACCTCTGGTGTGCCCCACTTGAGGCAAATCTGGCGGAACACTTCTGGATGTGGGGACCATTCCCCCTGTTCCAGAGTCCGGCGGCTGAGAAAGTCCACCTGCCAGTTTTCCACGCCTGGAATGTAGATTGCGGAGAGTGCTGGCACGTGAAGTTCTGCCCATCGTAGGATCGGAGCCGCTTCCGCGGCTACTGCCGAGCTTCTTGTTCACATGTCACCGCCGTGGCAATGTCTGACTGAACCCGGACAGGGAGGCCTCGCAGCCTTGTCGACCAACGGGATAGACAAAGTCTGATCGCTCTCAGTTCCAGTATATTTATCGGAAGGCGAGCTTCCTGAGCTGACCAACGGCCCTGGGCAAAGAACTGACCCAGGACCCCTCCCCAGCCTGATAGGCTGGCATCCGTCGTTACTATCGACCAATTGAGGGGGAGGAAACATTTCCACAATTTTAGGGCAGGAGCCCGAATCCACCAAACCAAGGATCCCCGGGACTGATGATCCAACCTGATCAGTCTGTCTAGGGATAGGGGAGATTTGTCCCATTGCGACAAAATCATTTTCTGCAGGAGCCGAGTGTGACTCTGGGCTTAGGGTATCGCTTCGAAAGTCGACACCATGAGCCCCAACACTCGCATACAGAACCGTAAGGAGGACCATTGGCGTGATAACAGGGTTTGCACTGCTGCCTGTGGTGTCAGGAGCTTTTTCGGAGGTAAAAACACCCTTGCCTGCACCGTGTCCAGAATCAGACCCAGGTATTCCAGACGACGGGATGGAGTCAACGGCGACTTCTGCAGGTTGATTAGCCAACTGAATTCTTTTAACGAGGAGTAAATCGTCGAGGTACGCTACCACCGCGATACCTCTGTCTCAACAGCGCCAGCATCGGGGCCACCACCTGGGGGGGGGGGGGACAACCCCAGATGGCGTCCCCACTAATAAGCCCCCACCGGCCGGCTACCTTAGAAGCTGTCCAGGTGCCCACTCTCCGCGCCCCTAGGACTGAAGAGGGGTCCACTCACCGATCCGACGGGCGCAGCGCGTAGCCACCCAGAGCAGACTTTCCTCCCCATGGAGAGGGATGCTGCTGGCCAGGCCACTGGACAGGAACAAACCAGTCACTGGGCACAAGTGGGATCAGCCATTGGCTGCCCGCACAGAACGGGTACTATGCGGAGTGACCCCCGCCAAGGCTATGGGTAGCTCGCACAGACGTTGGTCGGGCTGGGGAAAGTTTTGGATGTCTAGGTATCCTCTATACCACCAGCTGGCTTCTTGATAGCAGTCCTCAGAAAAAACCTCATAAGAACGCAGATCCCATAGGGAACCAGGTCTAACTCCTTGCACTAGGCAATTAAAACTGATATGCTATTGTCCAGCAGGGGGTTATATGCTAAGTTGAGGACGGCCTCCTGGGAGGTGCCAACCTAGGCTTTTGTTTTTCTTTGCCTAGTCTACTCCTAGTAATATGAGCATAAACCCCACGTGTTATAAGAAGGGCTATGTCTGTCAGTGAACGTAAGAGAAAAGGTGCCGATAATGGCGCTGAAAATGCTTGTGATTTTACTGTGATTTTGACTCGTTTTTGCCAGAATTTTTACTGTGCTTATGGTATGTTTTTCATAGGTTGTGACTCGAAAACGTAACGTGTGTTATTGATTGCATCTTGCTGCATTTTCAATGCATTTCAACGGGGAGGTGTGTTTTTGGTGCGGGTGCTTGGGTTTTGTTTTTTTTTTTTTTTTTTGTTTTTTGTTTTTTTAACTGATCAAGCAAGATTTTTAACTTCACAACGGAAGCTCAACAGACCAGTGTGAAAACATACATATAATTTAATGGGATACATTTTTCTTGAGCTTTTCTTGTGCTAAAGGTCTCGATTAATGGCCGACAAATTCATATTCATTTAAATTCATGATTTTAATTAAAAGTCCAATATAATACAATATATATATTTTAAAAACAAATTTTTCGTTTTCAGCCAAGTGCATCCTGCATTTTCAGTTTTGTTACCAAGATTCCATTCGGTGCACCTCTATTCGCTTGTAATTATAGCCGTTTAATTCCTTCATGCTTTTAAGTGCCACACAAAAACACTAACTGCTCCTCTATACAATGCAAGTCGATGGGTCTGCTTACCCATTGAATCCAATGAACGCTTTGTGGTAATTTCCAAAAGGAGGTCTGCAACTTTCTTTCGGTAGAGGTAGCGCTTGATCAAAAAATGCATAGGCAAGGTGTTCTGTTACATGATTTGCATGTAACATAAATATGCAGCTATAGTAATGTTTTTATAGTTGGTTATTATAATGCCATCTTGTGGTTCTTTTGGATATTACACCTTTCTATTGTATTTTCTAAGTGTGTACCTCCCATCCTCTGTGAGCTAATTTCCTCTTCCTAGTTCACTCTACTCTGTAACTTCCTGTTCCGGGTGCACTCTGCTATTCTAGTTCCTCTTCCTGTGTCCTCTCTCTCATGAGGTAAAGAATATGGCTACATGCTAGAAGGCCTCACTCAATCTACTCGCATCCTAGGACACATTACTATGTTTTGACCTGCAGTTACCATCTTTCGACCATCTGTCACATTTGTTGTATGCTGTACCTGCAATTCCAATGAATAAACGCTCATGGAAGAAATCGGTAATTGGTGAGTCACTATCTGATAAGAACTGTCTGCGGTGATCATATCTGCTTATACAGGCCAGGCATAGAGGTCTCAACAAGGGATAAGTCGCCATTACAACAGTTAGGAGTCAGAATACAAGGTTTACTTTTCAGAAGATAATCATGGCAAAGTGATCAGTAGATGCAAAACTATATAGCTGAAATTTTTATATGCAAAATCTTGACTTTCTCTGTAAAAAAATTAGCTTGGACTTGACCCCTACCACTCTCCAGCCACCCAAATGGCTACCACCCACTGACCTAGAAAAAGCCAGACATTAAAACCATTAAGGGGGTTCTTGCAGCCACCAATAAGAATTAGAGCTGCATTAAAATTTCAAAGTGATACAGGATGCAGACAGAGCAAAAGCACAGTCCAGACCTCATATGGTACACGGCTTGAGAGCTGTTATCTGGAGACCCCAGATATGGGGTTCATGTCAAGTGCTGTTTACGAAAATGTCTGAGCCCTGCCTGCATTGGCCTCCCCTACTTTAGAGCCTGTTCGCACTATTGTGCTGTGGTAAAATGCTCTTTATCACAATGTGCGTTACCTAAAGCTAACATTATGAATAGCATCCCAGCATACCTTCTCAACACAGCAGAACACGCGGCAATGCAATTACATCCTGTCTTGTGCACTGCCAAAAATTCTGCATGCGCCAATTCAAATGTGAGGTAGTGATCATAGTCGATTTGACAAATCATTATAGAAAGTTTAGGAGGCAGATTATTGAATCCCTCGTTTTTCGCTGTTAATGGGGACCAGTACCTTCCGCGAAAGCTGAAAAACCGCGAAGTAGTATTTGCCCCTATTGTCGTCAATGTCCTGTGCAAATTGTTGCATCGCTCTTGCCATGGGATAAATCCACTCGTACTCTTATTGGTCGATGTCACACCGGAAACCAATCACGCGCCTTTATGAAAGCCCGTGGTATGTACAGTACTCTGAGTCAACTCATCTCTTTGGTTGACATACAGGGATCCTTCTCTCTCGCGCATCAACATGAAACAACGCTCCTTTCCACAATGTGGCTGCTGACCCGCGAAGCACTGAAGCCGCAAAACATGAAGCGCGAAGTGGCGAGGGAGCACTGTATAGCGATAAATGTGTTACAATCAATATGTTCATTAGAGAGCTATTTGTATTGTATCTGGAAAGATAACGTTGGTATAACACAATTGTTGCTGCTACAAAGATTGTGTTACGCTTATTTCATTTTCTTCTGCTAATAGGCAAAACTAAAGTGCAGCGCTACATATGAAGATATAAATGTGACCGTGAACCACAACTTCAAAATAAAATGTAAGTCCCAATATTTTAGATGAAACCACAGTCCTGAGCAAGGGATGGATCTCCATCTTGTGTACAAGTTGATGATCAGCGAGCAATTATTATTCAGTTAGGCACTCACCAGAAGCTTGTGCAACAACAGCATTGCCAACAAGTGTATTCCACCAGGTGTGATAAAACCAGATCAGCATTTGTGAGTCTCCACCTGCATTAAAGCCTTAAAGGTCATCTTTTTAGAAAGGGGTCCCTCCCAGTTCCTCTTGTCGTTTAAACAAGGGTGTCAGTCCAGGAAATAAACTGCATAAAAATCAGATGTACTGGTATAATAAATAGTAATTCTATTAAAATACCCAACCCGCGCTGATGTGTAATATAGTATTACCTAGAGTGGGGTATTTGCTGCAGCTGCTATGCTTATATAGGAAGGGAAATTTTGATCCTTTGATATGGAAAAGATTGAAAGAACACAGCACTGGCAGCCTCCCTCAGCTACTAACATAGGCAGAAAGGGACCTTATTCAGTGAGGTTCAATAAACACAGTGTGGTGTGACCACTATCGTGCAGGTGCAGGATAAAAGTATATATACAAACAGAAATAATACAGAAAGAGAAAAAAGTTATAACATGTCAATCAATATAGAATGACGTGCTAGAATCCTTATCTTGTGACACAATCACATGTGCCCCAAAATAAAGTACCAACCCGTTAACGTGGATAGGAAGTGCTACCACTCGTATAAATGACTAAACGAAAAAAAACGAGAAAAATATAATGTTAAAGTGCTCATCCAGTGATCCAATAATTCACACAAAATGTAAAATCCATCAGATGTTAGTGTCAGCAATAAATGATAGTTCATAACAATCCAGAGGATTGTAAAGTGCTTGGTGCTTCACTTCTACAAGAAAGGTGCGTCAGTGATGAAAAAACACTCCACGCGTGCTCTGTGCCACTCTCCCCCTCTCCTTTCCTACTCACCAGAAAATGGTGACCACCAGCTTTTCAGTCTGGGGTCCAATAGGCTTTTTCTGGTGTTAATGGCTGTATAGCAGAATGTTGTCGCCTTTTAAGAGCGGGGTTCTTAGCAGGATCGCTTGGAGCCAGTATCCTGTCTGTCCATTGCTCAGACATTACTACCGTCCATATCTCCCAAACATGACACTGCAGCACTCTCCTCTGAGTTCAGTCTTTCTCACATTCAGATCCCCTATCAGCCCCTCTCATCACTCCGGGGAACGTCTCAGGAACACAAGGAGTTGGAAAGCACCGCGCATGTGCAGATTTCCGCTCCGTAGATGCGCCTACAACTCCCACAATGCGGCGCTCCCTAGTAGGTGGAGATTTCCGGTTGCCAACTTCCTATCCACGTTAACGGGTTGGTGCTTTATTTTGGGGCACAAGTGATTGTGTCACAAGATAAGGATTCTAGCACGTCATTCTATATTGATTGACATATAACTTTTTTTTTCTCTTTTTGTATTATTTCTGTTTGTGTATATATACTTATATCCTGCACCTGCACGATAGTGGTCACACCACACTGTGTTTATTGCACCTCACTGAATAAGGTCCCTTTCTGCCTATGTTAGTGGCTGAGGGAGGCTGCCAGCGCTGTGTTCTTTCAACCTTTTCCAAGCTGCATAAAAAGCTCACCACCGGGAGTCCACAAGAGTGCTTATATTGTGCAGTATTTATTAAAAAGCTTGGTAAAACAATTACAGAGCTATAACATAAAAAAATCATTAAAAAGAACTGACCAGACTTATAACAAAAGCTGCTACTCCTGAGCAGCGGCAATTATGTCAGCATGTAGGACCCTCCCAACGCGTTTTCTAGCACGCTCTCAAGAGAACACCTGGTGGAATACACTTGTTGGCAATGCTGTTGTTGCGCAATCTTCTGGTGAGTGCATAAGTGAATAATAATTGCTCACTGATCATCAACTGGTACACACGGTGGAGATCCATCCCTTGTTCAAGACTGTTTTCATCTAAAATATTGGGATTTACAATTTATTTTGTAGTTGTGGTTCACTGTCACGTTTATATCTTCAAATGTAGCGCTGCACTTTTTTAGTTTTGTTTTTATTTATGAGGTGTATAAACAGTCTTTTTGTGCTAGCAGCTTTTTTTTTTTTTTATTTTTTTTTATTTTTTTTTTTTACTTCTATTATTACTATTTCTGTTTAGCGCTCACTTATCCACTTTTTTTTTTCTCCTGCTAATAGGCGAGGCAAGATGGATGTCCCTGGACGCAGAGCAGCACAGAACTCAAGTCATGTACCTCCTTGATGAACTGGAGGTGGTGTCCCGGGAGAAGCGTCTGTCAGCGGCTAGAGCGATCCTCTACTTGGCACAAGGTGGGCACCAGCACAAGAGGGAAATCAGGAAAACTAAGGGGGTGTCATTTCATCAGGCTCCTGTACAGTAGCACAGCTCTTTGCTAAACTCTTTAGTGACATTTGTGGTGCTGGACTAATATACAGTCTGAGACCTGAAATTTTCAACCAGTGGATTAGAAAAAAAGACAGTGAGTGTAACTTACACACCACATTATCTCTCCTCTGTTACACCAAACCCATCCCCATTGTGTATAGCTTATTTATTGCTTTGTGTGGCTCAAACAAATTCTATATTTCTTTATAGGGAACACAGAGCCATTCACATTAGTCCCTGCTCCTAAAGAAGTTTGTATTTTCTTGTTGATGTTAGTCATACTGTCACATGCATAAGAGTCAATTTAGATAGAAGCCATTTAGTATCCTGTATGTATTTGCATTTTGTGATCAAACACAAACGTGTTAAGCGCACAGAAGAAAAGCCCACGCAAATCTGGAGAAAATATAAATTCCACTTGCACAGTATAGTTTCTATGATGAATAGTAAAGGCTGATCACAATGTATTATGTAATACTTTGCATTTTAAAGTGAAACTGTACCTTAATATAGGTTTAGCAGATTAATTCTAATGTCAAGTAATTTAGGGGTTGTTGGGAGGAATGATCTTGCCAACTGGACAACATGTGTCAGTAGATTGACTTTTGTAAAACCCCCTGTCCATACATGGATTGAAAATTGTCTGGTTCCTGCGGAACTGGTGCATTTCGATCCATGTATGGCTGCCCTTAGCAGCAGTATCTGAAAGCAGATTTACCCAACCCCCCCAGAGATGTCAATATTCCTCCACTTATTTACTGGATGTGCTTAGTCTGTTTTCTACAAGCTAATGAATTTTATTTTAACCACTTCCTGCCTGCCGTATGCAAAATGACAGCCACATGATGGTTGTGTTATCCTTACTGGGCGTCATATGACGTCCAGCAGGATAAGCCTCACCCGTAAGGGCGCGCATCGCGGCGATCAGTAGTGCGGTGTGTCGCTCTGACACACCACATCTTTACGCTTGGTAAAGCGCCTAGGACATAAGCTCTTTACCATTTGATCAGCTGTGTCCAATCACAGCTGGTCACAACGTAATCAGGAAGTGGCGTTTATCGGCTTTTCCTCTATTCACGCTGACAAGGCGTGAGTAGAGGAGAGCCGATCGACTGTTCTCCTGACGGGGTGATCTGCGCTGATGATCAGCATATCGATCAGTGCAGACCCACCAGGGATGCTAACCCGTGCCCACCAGGAATGCCTGTCAGTGGTTCCTCATCAGTGCTGCATATCAGTACTGAATATCAGTGCAGCCTCATCAGTGCTCGTCAATGAAGGAGAAATCATACTTATTTACAAAATTTTAACCGAACCAAAAAAAACGCTCAATTGTCATTCAAAATGCGACTGCACTGAAAGCTGAAAATTGGCATGGGCAGGAAGGGGGTGAAAGTGCCCGGTACTGAAGTGGTTAAATTATGTAAAAGAAAAAAAAAAAGCAGGCCTTCTAAGAGCTGGTTACATTGCTGCATTTCAAAACATTGTTTGTTTTGGAAACTTCTTTTTAATGCCTTTTCCAGGAAAAGATAGTACCTTCTGCATTAAATTGCATTTTATGTATTTCCATGCCAATCCATTTAGCCCTACTGCACATGCATTTTTGTCAAAATGCATCAGATTGCGATTTTAAATTTCACTATTTGAGAAAACATGGAAGCTTTGGAATAATTCTTTTTAATGGGTGTGATGCTTAAAGTATCACTAAAGGCAAAACCTTTTTTTTAAGTGAGTGGAGAGAGATTAGAATGCTTGTCCCGTTTTATTGCTCTCTGTGCCCCACGTTATAGAGATTCACTCTCTCTCTCTCTCTCTCTCTCTCTCTCTCTCTCTCTCTCTCTCTCTCTCTCTCTCTCTCTCTCTCTCTCTCTCTCTGCCCTGTTTACTGTTATCATTGAAAGCGAAAGTAAAAGAAAATCCCAACTTTTGGGTTGTCCCCAGAAAAGTAATAGCGAGGAAATCTTCCAATGGTTGCACTAGTTCTGGTGACCTGGGGGTCCCAAAGAATTCCCTTTAATTTACAGGTATTTCTTCTTACTTCCTGTTTGGCTATGGGAGAAGAAGTGAAGGGAAATCTCTGCAATGGGACACAGATGGCAGAAAAAAAATTCTGGCAGGGTTTATAGCCCTTCCTTGCTCTATCTAAAATGGGGGGGGGGGGGGGTTGCCTATAGTTCTACTTTAGTATGTTGAGTCCTAAGTGCCCCTGTATTGGACAGCTTGTAATGTTTTTTTTTTTTTTTTCTAACCTTTTCCTTTCTCCTTCTGTTCTTTGTCTTATGGACACATGTTCTTATATGTTTTGCATAAGCTATGTTTGGTGTAACCTGAACCATTCAGATTATTTATTTTTAATTCCTCTTCTTGTTTTTGTACTTTGACATTATGATTAATAAAAAAGATTTAAAAACATGCCACTGGCTTCATATTGGTATGTATATGGCCAACGTAAGTGGATAACTGAGTATCTCTCTTGCCAGGGGTGTTTGTAGAATGTGAAAGTGAGACTGATGTCCTCCAGTGGTCTCGATACAACTGCTTCCTGCTTTACCAGATGGGGACTTTTGCTGTCTTCTTGGAACTTCTGAACATGGAAATTGCGTAAGATCGCTAAGTTCGCTGTGTATCATTCTGTATTAGTTTTTAGTATATTTTATTAGTAAACTTTGATCTTTCCTAATGTGTTTTTGTTTTCATGTATTCATAAGTTCATATAAAAACTCATATATTTCATAGTTCTTCCCTAGTCCTCTTATATCAAGCTGTCTGAAGTAAGATGTCTGTTGCTGTACAGAGACTTCTCCAGAATGTCCAAGAAATAAAAATCAGCGTGATTTCTCATGCAAAACAATTTTATTTTTATTTTATTTCTATTAAATTATATTTTCTGTTAATTTACCACATATACATAACTTTTTTGGCAGCTAATTACCAGCCCTGGTTATCTGTGTATTACTGGGGGCTGTGTGAACAGGAACCAAACAAAATGCCCAACTCCATCCAAAACTCTAAGCTGGAAGTGATAGAACTTCTGTCAGGTTTTTATTTGCAACAAGACACTGCAACAAAACACTTTTTTTGTGGTGAAAAGTTAGCTAGAATATACCCAACAAGGTGGGGACCAGCAATACGAACTTTCCAAATGTATCTAATACTGAAAAGGGGAAAGGGAAGATTACTGGAGTTAAGCTTTAACCTCTTCCCTACCGGGTCAATTCTGACACTTCGCTCCTACATGTAAAAATAATTTTTTGCTAGAAAATTACTCAGAATCCCCAAACATTATATATGTTTTTTTTAGCAGAGGCCCTAGGGAATAAAATGTCGTTGCAACTTTTTATCTCGCATGGTATTTGCGCAGTAATTTTTCAGACTTTTTATTTTTTTTTTATTTTTTTTGGGAAAAAAAAAAGTTTCATGCATTTAAAAAAAAAAAACAGTAAAGTAAGTTAGTCCAATTTTTTTGCAAAATGTGAAAGATTGTTACGCCGAGTAAATAGATGCCTAACATGTCATGCTTTGAAATTGCGCACACTCATGGAATGGCGCCAAACTTCAGTTCTTAAAAATCCCCATAGTCAACTCGTCAATTTTTATAGGTTACCTGTTTAGAGTTACAGAGGAGGTCTAGTGCTAGAATTCTTGCTCTTGCTCTAATGTTTGCAGCGATACCTCACATGTCTGGTTTGAACGTTGTTTACATATGTGGGCACGACCTAAGTATGTGTTCGCTTCTGCACGCAGGGACGGGGGCGGTTTAAATAATTTATTTATTTTATTTTACTTTTATTTTTCTGAAGGGCGGCATAACATCGCGCCCGGCCTCGGAAAGATCGTAGAGACGTCCAGGGGCAATCGGGCCCGCCGGATGCTTTATGGTAAGCTTCCGGGAAGGACCGATTCCTTCTCCCTGTCGCCGATCGTACGGGTGAGCAGGGAGAAGCACCAGAGGGCAGCGGGGGGGCGCCCTCTGCCCTCTGATGCTTCTCCCTGCAGGCATCATTCAGATATCCCCACTCAAAGCCCCACGTCGCATGAAGGTGAAAAGTTAGCTAAAATATCCCCAGCATGGTAGGGCAATACGAACTTTCCAAATTTATCCAAAAAGAAAAAAAAAAGAAATAACAAACATGTCATACTTGCTCCTCTGCAGTTGGATTTGCACAGAACAGCCTGGATCCGCCTCTTCTCGGGTCCCTTTTTGCTGCTCCTGGCCCCTCCCTCCTGTCCAGTGCCCCCCACAGCAAGTAACTTGCAATAGGGGTACCCGAGCCAAGTCACAGCTCTGTGTGTCCATTCAGACACAGAGCCCGACTTGGACCTGCCCCCTCTCTCCCTTGATTGGCTAACTGACTGATTTACAGCCACAGGAAGCCAATGGTGCCGTTGCTGTGTCTTAGCCAATCCGGAGGAAAGTCCCGCACGACTAAGACACTTATGGACATCGTTGGAGAGAGAAGGGGCTCAGATAAGTGTTAGGGGGGCTGGGGGGGGTGATGCTACACACAGAAGGTTTTTTTATCATAAAGCGGGGTTCCACCCAGAATTTTTTTTTTTTTTTTGGCATCCACTCTTTTAATACTAAATAAATGTAACCTCTTGTTTCCTTACTTTCAAACCGCCTAGTAATTACATGTATTTTTTCCTCACAATTTTGTTTCTCTCACTGCTGGACTCAGGGCCGGCTCTACCACTAGGCGGAGTAGGCGGCCGCCTAGGGCGCCACTACCACCAGGGGCGCCCATCCACTGTTGATCTGTCACTGCTCAGCATCAATCACTCATGTCACTGGAGAGCCGCGGCTGGCAGCACCCCAGGGCAGTAAAATGAGGCAGATCCAGGGGCAGAGGTGCGGGCCTATGGACCACGGCTAAAGAAATGGGTAGAGAGGCTCTGCAAAAAAATCTCTACCTCCGCCACCTCCATCGTATAAATTGACAGGGCAAAGGGGGTGGAATCAGGGGCAGAGCCAAAGGGAGGGCGGCAAAATGAGGTTTCGCCTAGGGTGTCAAAAATCCTTGCACCAGCACTGGCTGGACTTTTCCATTTTAGGTGAGGGCACCTGAAGCCTAAATCGTGTAGTTTCCTGTCTGGAAATAACACAATTTTACAGTACAGGGAAGCCCACTGACTCCTGGGAAATCGCATCTCCCAGGAGACCAGGGGAAGCAGGAAGTGAGGAGAAGAGCCTATGACCTAATAGGGGCAGATTACAGAGACCACCTAGTAGAGCTGCACGATTCTGGCCAAAATGAGAATCACCATTTTTTTGCTTAGAATAAAGATCACGATTCTCGCGGCGTAATATATTAAATATATAAAAAAATTGGGCTAAGAGCACTGTTTAGGTTTTTGAAAGGGGTAATTTTTAAAAAAAAATTGCATTTAAAAGTCTGCTGCGCAAACAGCGTGTGGCATAAAATATTGCAACAACCGCCATCTTATTCTCTAGGGTCTCTGCTAAAAAAATATGTTTGGGGGTTCTAAGTCATTTTCTAGCACAAAATAATGGATTTTTATTTGTAAACAGCAAGTGTCAGGAAAAATTTAGTCTTTAAATGGTTGAACCAAACAACTATACAAGGGCAGTTCACTCAGAGTTCAGTGCCTTTTGAAGTATCTCTTTTATCAATGATGACTCAGAAGTTGGCTGTCTGCCCAGACTTGGCTGCCTCCCCTGAGACTCAAGTTGCTCTGACTTGAAAAGGCTTCAGGCACTTTTATTACTGTCACGTCGCGCTGAGTCGCCCCGCAAGTCGGATCCCATTAACTGCACTGAAAATCGCGGCAATGCCCAATGGAGATCGCGGGGGGTAGATCGAGATTGCGATCTTAGTATGATTAATCGTGCAGCTCTACCACCTAGCAACAAGCGACTTAGGGTGAGTATAATTTTTTTGGTTTCCAAAGGTAAGTCTATAGGCAAAGGACTTGAATGATGTAAAAAAAAAATTCTGGGTGGAACTCCGCTTTAATTAATGCATAGAATGCATTAAGATAAAAAAATCCCCTGCCTTTACAACTGCCTTTACAACTCATTTAACATATTCCTACTAGACATGTGTACTGCCAAAAAAATTGTTAGTTTTCGTTTCATTCTGGTTTTTTTTTTTTTTTTTTTTTTTTTTTTTTTTGGTCATTCGTTCTGATCGAAATCCGGAAATTCAAAAAATCGGAAATTCAGAAGTCTGAAAATTCGGACATTCGAAAAATTGGAAAATAAGAAAATTTGAAATAATGAAAATCCGAAATAACTAACAAATAGTAACTATTACATTTATAGGTATTGGAATTTCCTTATAAATTTGGCTGTCGGTGAACGTAACGAATACAAGTTTATCCGCAGTTACAAATTATCCAAAATAATGAATGCCGCATCTAAACAAATGGAACGTAACAAATTAATAATCATAATAGTAAAACGTTTTTATTATTATTATTAATTTGTTACGTTCCATTTGTTTAGATGCTGCATTCGATATTTCGGATAATTTGTAACTTCAAATCAAGTTGTATTCATTAGATTCATTAACAGCCAAATTTGAAAGGAGATTCCAATACCTATAATTTTAATAGTTGGTAATAGTGATTATTTAGTTCAGATTTTCGAACTTTCGGATTTTCGAACTTTTGGATCTTATTTACGTTGTTTTGAATTTCCGAATTTCGGAAAAATGCGTTAAATGAAATTCGAATATTTCCTAATTACCGAATTTATCATATTTTAACGAAAAAAAAATAATTCGGAACGAAAAAAATTGCTCATGTCTTATTCCTAACGTTACAACTAAATGTAGGCTAAATAATTGAAGAGTATTACTATCTAACATAGCAATTTTATACCAGTGATATTTCTATCCTTCTCTGATTATTTAAAAACAAGGAGCAGGGGAGCGCAGTAATCTGTAGCAACTCAATATGTTATCGTTTCTGAAGTATACAAGGGTTGTTAAAGGGTATCACCCCTCATTGCCTCTTGAACCATGTATATACATAATGCCGATGTCACATTCAGTTTTCAGGGACTTTTGAACTTTTTATATATCTTTTGGTTCTAGGAACAGCCAGGCCTGCAGCAGTGCCCTAAGGAAGCCTGCTCTGTCATTGGCAGACAGCACTGAACTCAGGTAAGTCAAAATAAGTGATGTAATTCTGATGTAATATTTGCTTCAAGTATTTTTTTTTAAATGCTTGAAATGGTATAAAGGATTCTGCCCTTTGTCGATGTCTAGGGTGATTCTAAGTGTCATGTATCTCCTGGTGGAAAATATAAGGCAGGAGTCACCAGAAGATGATCCAGAATGGAGTATTCAGAGACAAACTTTCCGCACAGAACTTGGTGAGTAAGGGACATTTTATCAAGCCAACAGCAGTTCTTACAGAGGACCAGTCATTATTGCACTTGGGCAGAATTTAGAATTTTTAGTCTCCATTGTTAGAACACTGCAATATCATTTTAGAGGATTTGTTTTTCTCTCCACATTCAGCTTTGCTTATTCTGACAGATACTGTTCCATCATCCTGTCTGATGTGATCTCACAAGTTTTCTCCCAGCCCCTGAGAGTACATACTAGTTCCCATTAAGCACTCTTAGGCTACTTTCACACCGGGGCGTCAGGGACGGTAGCAATAAAGTGCTGCTAGTTTTAGCAGGGCTTTACCACTGTTCTAGCGGCGCTTTGGCTATAGCGGTGCTATTCAGGTGGCAGTGGGGTGCTTTTAACCCTTAAAAGGGGGTTAAAGGCACCGGCGTCCTGCGCTTTTGAATCGGTTTTTAACCTCCTCCCACCCGCGCCATAGCCGAATGACGGCTACAGCGCGGCTCTAAAATGCCGGGAGGACGTCAATTGACGTCCTCCCATTTGGCTTGTGCTGGGCGCGCTCCCGCGAGCGGCACGTGCGCGCGCCGCTCGCGGCCGCGGGAGCGTGCCTGCGGGAGCGTGCCCGCGGGTCGGGCGGACCCGATGTCCGCCGGAGACCCGCGATCTCCTTTCAGAGAGGAGGAACGGGGAACCGCCGAAGTAAAACACGGCGGTTCCCCGTTCTGTGAATGGGACATGACCGATCTACTGATCCCTGTCACTGGGATCAGTTAGATCTGTTATGTCCCGACCAGCCCCGCCCCCCCTCAGTAAGAACACACACAGGGAACATTGTTAACCCCTTCACTGCCCCCTGCTGGTTAACCCCTTCACTGCCAATGACATTTATACAGTATCAGTGGACATTTAAATTTCTGATCGCTGTATAAATGTCATTGGTCCCAAAAATGTGTCAAAAACGTCCGACATGTCCGCCCCGATATCGCAGTCCCGCCGCCATTACCAGTAAAAAAAAATAAATAAATAAAAACGCCATAAATCAATGTCCATAGTTTGTAGGCGCTATAACTTTTGCGCAACCCAATCAATAAACGCCGATTGCAATTTTTTTTTTTTTACCAAAAATATGTAGAAGAATATAAATCGGTCAAAACTGATGAATAAATTTGTTTTTTTATTTTTTATTTTTGGATATTTATTATAGCAAAAAGTAAAAAATATTGTTTTTTCAAAATTGTCGCTCTTTTTTTGTTTATAGCGGCGATCAGAAATGATGCAGAGGGGATCAAATACCACCAAAAGAAAGCTCTATTTGTGTGAAAAAAAGGACGCCAATTTTGTTTGGGTACAACGTCGCACGACCGCGAATTGTCATTCAAAGAGCGACAGCGCTGAAAACTGAAAATTGGTTCGGGCAGGAGGGGGGTTTAAGTGCCCAGTAAGGAAGTGGTTAATGGGCAGTGGCGGTGTATACACCGCTCCCGCACCGCCTCAAAGATGCTGCTTACAGGACTTTTTTTTCCTGTCCTGCAAGCGCACCGCTCCAGTGTGAAAGCACTCGGGCTTTCGCACTGGGATGGATTGGGGGGGGAGTTTATCAGGCGCTATTTTTAGCACTTAAGCACCTGAAAAAATGCCCCAGTGTGAAATGGGTCTAAGAGGATTGTAATCGGCTAAAGATGTTATAAAACAGTGGGATTGAGTTACTAAAACTGGATAGTACAAAATCTGGGGCAGCATAGAAACCAATCAGCTTCCAGGTTTTTTTTTTTTTTTCTTTGCCAAAGCTTAAACAAGCTGAAGTTAGAAGTTGATTGGCTACCATGCACAGTTGCACCAGGTTTTGCACTCTCCAGTTTGGCCCCTTTCACACTGATTTGTCCGTGTGCAGGGTCCATCTCCGCTGAGCCGTCGGATGACAGATCCGTCTCCGCTCACTGTGCGGCGATGTTTCTGTCAGATCACCGCTCTCCTCTATAGGAAATCGAATGACAACGGACCGTCTGTCCGTTGTCATCCGATCCTCAGACGGATGGAAAAATAGGGTTTTCATCCGTCTGACTTTATGGGACCACAGCGGATCGGAGAGCGGCAGATGTCAGCGGACATGTCACTGCTGACATCCGTCGCTCCATAGAGCTGCATGGAGCGTCCGTTCAGGTCCGCCTGAGAAACGGACAGATGGACCTGAACGGAACGGAACGTCCGCTTGAAAGGGGCATTAGAGTAAATCAATCCTCATGTTTTGCAGACTCAGAAGCAGTTAAAAGGGCAGCAAGCTCAAGCGTGGGGTGACCTTCTGGCTTTCAAGCTCCAGAGTCAGGTTTGAAGTACACTAAACTAAATAAAGGTGCAGATTGAATTTTTTTTTTTTTTTTTCATTCATTGACAGACACAGGAACTCTGATGCATTTGCGTCATATGCTGTCTACAAGCACTGACAAGGCTTGGACATTTGCGCCAGCATGCCTCAGTTTTCTTAAGCTTGCTAGTTCGATCTTTCCTTAGCTTGACTTTGGAGTGCTGTACCCAGACCACACTAGAACAGGTAGTGTTGGACCAGCCTGGAATGTGACCTTCGTAAACTGGGCTCTGCATTGTGGTGTTTTCCAGATGAGAACATACTGGTCAAGTTTTCCACAGAGCTGTGTGAGAGGTGTGACTATGTCTCTGAAGACTAACTTTGGGAGTAGGATGTGTGGACCCAACATCGGGAGCTACTTCATTACTAGGACTTCTAGGCATCATTTAAAATTCCTACTTTTGGTTGGTTTAACTGTGCAAGGAGTAAAGGCTGAGGGATCATATACTGAAGTTCTGCTGGGTGGAATGTTGCTCATGCTGCTCACTTTGTGTCCTGCCCTTCAGTGTTTTGGAAGCACCTTCTCAATTCTGATCCGGATTACAAGCGACATGTGGATTTCTCCTTGGTTAGTCTCTGCACCCTGCTTACAGTGATTTGTTCACCTTCAGACACTAGTCCCTATTACTGCTAAACCGCAGCCAGGTTAGTGAGTATGCGAGGCCTAGCCACATACCCTGAGTTGTGTTGCGTTCCACCTTGCACTGCCAAATGCCTAGTTCTAGAGACATGAGGACAGTCCCATTGTGCTGGTTGGCTCCAGAAAACACTCCATTATTGGCTTTGGTGCTGCCTGTAGTGTACCCTCCTGAGGTTGCTGATATACAGATGATCTGGAATTTTGGCCTGTGCTAGTCAATGCCATCCTTGGAATATATCCTTGGATCTGTTTGTAATGGCCGCCTCCTCGGCTCTGCTGACTCTGACTGCAGGGGCCATATTCATTCTTCCACGCCTTTCCTTGCAGAATCCCTATCTGATCTGCCCTCGGCTACCATGACTGACTTTATTGCTTGAAATATCTGGGTCTTATCCTAGACACAACTCAACATTTTTTTCTTCCCTTGAAGAAGCTTCAAACTTTCCATTCACATTCTTTTTAGTCCAAGAGTTGCCTGACTCTCTGCTTTTCACATTTAAAGTTTTGGGGCTGATGGTCGCCGCTTTTGAGGCAGTCTTATTTGCTCAGTTGTACTCCAGACCCTACAACACAGAATTTGTCATTGTGGTACAAGTCAGTCAATTTTGTCTTTCTCCGAAGGGCAGGTTGGCCTTGTTTGGTGGTTCAGTAAATCCTGCTTTGGAGTTGGGGATGTTGTTTTCTTTCCGATTGCTTGGAAGAGCCTCATGTTGGATGACAGCTTGTTTGACTGAGGAGGACATCTTGTCTGTGCAAGAGTGTTGGACATTTGAGGAATCTCATCTTCCAACCAACTTTGGGATATCTGGTTGATACTGTAGACACTGGACACCCCATCTGGAGAATCATGCAGTCAGAATTGAGCCAGACAACTCCAGTTATGCTTAAATCACCCACTAGAGGGGATCCAGAAGCCTTGCTGCAGCAAGAGAGGTAGAAAGGATCCAGAGCAGAATTTCACTTTCCAGCTTTGTGGACCATTTACATTATAATGGTGGAACAGTGGCAGGAAGACTTAGCTGGCACATCCTGGAGCCAGGAGAATGGTCCCTACACTCAGAGCTGTTCTAGGACCTGTGTGTCAGGTGGGGGCACCAGATTTGGTCCTCCTGGCCTCAGGTTTAGCAACAAACTGGACAGGTTTGTCTCAAGGTGCAGGGATCCTCTGGCAGAAGCAGCAGATGCTCTGGGGGCACTGTGGAGTTAGTACAGCCTGTACTACACCTTTCCTCTCCTAATACTCCCCATCTACTCTGCAGGATCGGGATGGAGGGCATTCTAATGATCCTCATAGCCCCAAGCTTGACCGGGCAGATGTGATAATGCGATGCGATTAATTTTTTTTTTTTTGCAAATTGACCTAGATCAGCAGTTGACCTTGAAGTACTTTCAAGTACTGCCCCAGAGTCTGCTTGGCTTCCTATTCTTTGATCAAGACCTTCTGTACAGACTGGCTCACATGTGGCTGCTGGTGTGCGGTCCCTTCTGTCTTTGTGGGATCTGCATTTGGTTCACTTGGCACTTAAAAAACAAACAAAAAAAACACCCTTTAAACCTGTAAGGGATATTCCTCTTTGTACTTTCACAAGGTTGAGTTTCTTCTTGCCATAACCTCTGCCAGGCGAATGTCTTAGATGGCAGCATTATCCTGGAAATGGCTTTCTGGTCTTGCACAAGGACATGCTGGTGTTGTGGCCCAGGACTTCCATCATGCTTAAGGTAGTTCTGGCTCTTCACCTTCGTTCTTCCATTCCTCTGTCCAAATCCAATTCAGTAGGAGGGGATCTCCTTCTATGCCTGGATTAGGTTTGTTCTGTGAGGGTTTACCTGGCAGCCACTACCCATATTAAGAAGACTTTTTCTCTTTGTCATTCCTGTTGGTCCTCATAAGTGAGAAGCCGCTTCTCATTTCACCATTTCTCAGTGGCTCAGACAACCTGTCATTCAAACTTCTGGTCATAAGGATCTGACTCCACCCTTCCCTATCAAGGTGAACTCTACTAGAGGTGTGAATGGTTCTTGGGCTTTTCAACGTTGGGCTACGGTTTCTCAGATATGCAAGGCTACCAGCTGGTGTTCTGTTAACACATTCTCCAAGTTTTACCAGGTGAATGTTCAATCCTCATCTGATGCCAACTTCTTGCGTAAAGTCTTTGAGGCGGTCCTCTATCAGCCAGGCAGTCCCCACTGCTGTTTGTTGTGTGGGTCTGTTAGTATTTTCTTCTTGTTGCCCATCCCTTAATTTGACTGCTTTTTTTGTACATCCCAATTGTATCTGAATTGCGGTGTCCCTCAAGGAATGAGAAGCTTACCATAAAATCTGTTTCATGGAGTTGTTTGAGGGGAACGGATTCCACCCTTCTGCTTATGATTCTGCTTTTGGTACTCTTTTGCCACAAAACTGAGGCACAGAGTACTAGGGATTAGACTGGGCTGGTCGACAACTTTTTTCTCTTTGTTTTTGTGTCCAACACTTATAGGCAGCAATATAATCCGAGTGTATCTTAATTGCTTCATCCCTCTATGAACTTAAATGGATTTTATGGTTAAAAAATCCATTTTTTATTTTTTTATTTAGGCTGGCGTTTTTTGAATTTTAATTTAAGACTATCTTCAGATTTATGTCTAAGCCTGGTCCTTACTGGTTCACTTAAATGTTAAAACAAAAAATTCCGATTGACAATTTTTTTTTAAATGCCCTCTGTTCTGAAAAGCCATATCTTGCACATTTTATTTTTGATTTTATGTATATATCAGTATTGCTTATCTCCTTACCTTTTTTATTTCATGTATATATCCTAAATTACAACTCTTCTAATGTATGTGTTTAGCTTTTCCATCCAATGGCGAGGAACCATTTGCTCACCTCCTCTTCACAATGGTTGCCAAGTTCTGTAGTGGCCACTCTCCACATTTTCCCATGAAAAAGGTCCTCCTATTGCTCTGGAAAGTTCTTTTGGTATGTTCAGTATTCAGTACCTTGTGATGTTTAAAGTATTTTATATAGTATATGCGATTTTAATGTATCTCACTATTAAGCAGCCTTAAACGTATACACAACGTCATTTTCACTGATGATGTACTGTACTTAGTTTACACTAGGGGGATTCACTGAGCTGCAGAAGATGAAGGAGCAAAAGAGAGCAGAGTTGGGTCTGCCGCCACTGCAAGAAGACAGTATACAAGTAATGAAGAACATGAGGCCCACTGCTCCTCCAGCCTATGGAATAGAATTTGGCGAGCAGCAGAAGAGGGGGCGACGTAGCCGCAGGGTATGCTTCACATAGACTTAAGTACTGTATGTCCATCTGTCTGCATAAGCTGTTTTCTTTTGTGTGGGGTAAGTGACTGCATTGCAGCACATACAGTATCTCACAAAAGTGAGTACACCCCTCACATTTTTGTAAATATTTTATTATATCTTTTCATGTGACAACATTGAAGAAATTACACTTTACTACAATGTAAAGTAGTGAGTGTACAGCTTGTATAACAGTGTAAATTTTCTGTCCCCTCAAAATAACTCAACACACAGCCATTCATGTCTAAACCACTTGCAACAAAAGTGAGTACACCCCTAACTGAAAATGTCCAAATTGGGCCCAATAAGCCATTTTCCCTCCCCGGCGTCATGTGACTCGTTAGTGTTACAAGGTCTCAGGTGTGAATGGAGAGCAGGTGTGTTAAATTTGGTGTTATCGCTCTCACTCTCTTACTGGTCACTGGAAGTTCAACATGGCACCTCATGACAAGGAACTCTGAGGATCTGAAAAAAAGAATTGTTGCTCTACATTAAGATGGCTTGGGCTATAAGAAGATTGCCAAGACCCTGAAACTGAGCTGCAGCACGGTGGCCAAGACCATACAGTGTTTTAACAGGACAGGTTCCACTCAGAACTGGCCTCGCCATGGTCAAACAAAGCAGTTGAGTGCACGTGTTCAGCGTCATATCCAGAGGTTGTCTTTGGGAAATAGACGTATGAGTACTGCCAGAATTGCTTCAGAAGTTGAAGTGGGGGGGTCAGCCTGTGCTCGGACCATATGCCGCACACTGCATCAAATTGGTCTGCATGGCTGTCATCCCAGAAGGAAGCCTCTTCTAAAGATGATGCACAAGAAAGCCCACAAACAGTTTGCTGAAGACAAGCAGACTAAGGACATGGATTACTGGAACCATTTCCTGTGGTCTGAGGAGACCAAGATAAACTTATTTGGTTCAGATAGTGTCAAGCATGTGTGGCGGCAACCAGGTGAGGAGTACAAAGGCAAGTGTCTTGCCTACAGTCAAGCATGGTGGTGAGAGTGTCATGATCTGAGGCTGCATGAGTGCTGCCGGCACTGGGGAGCTACAGTTCATTGAGTGAACCATGAATGCCAGCATGTATTGTGACATACTGAAGCAAAGCATGATCCCCTCCCTTCGGAGACTGGGCCGCAGGGCAGTATTCCAACAAAATGACCCCAAACACACCTCCAAGACGACCACTGCCTTGCTAAAGAAGCTTAGGGTAAAGGTGATGGACTGGCCAAGCATGTTTCCAGACCTAAACCCTATTGAGCATCTGTGGGGCATCCTCAAATGGAAGGTGGAGGACCGCAAGGTTTCTAACATCCACCAGCTCCGTGATGTCTTCATGGAGGAGGGGAAGAGGACTCCAGTGGCAACCTGTGAAGTTCTGATGAACTCCATGCCCAAGAGGGTTAAGGCAGTGCTAAAAAATAATGGTGGCCACACAAAAATTTACACTTTGGGCCCAATTTGGGGTGTACTCACTTTTGTTGCCAGCGATTTAGACATTAATGACTGTGTGTTGAGTTATTTTGAGGGGACAGCAAATTTACACTGTTATACAAGCTGTATACTCACTACTTTACATTGTAGCAAAGTGTCATTTCTTCAGTGTTGTCACATGAAAAGATCTAATAAAATATTTACAAAAATGTGAGGGGTGTACTCACTTGAGAGGTCCTGTATGACTCTCAACACAAAAGTAAAAAAAATTAAAGGGCTCACTTTAATAAAAGAAACAAAAAAATTGCTATCCCCACCTTTTGTATTAAAGAAATAAATTCTGTTCCAGTCCTCAAATTTGGACTTCAGACTAGCTGACTGCTGTAGCTTTTCCAAAGCTATCACGTGGTTTTCCTCCTGCAGCTTCACCGTCCAGTGCATGTACCCAGATTTTGGCTAGGTGAAAACTCCAGAGACCCTAATGTTTTCTATGGAAACTGACTACAAATAAAAGTACCTTGTCTATGAAAATAAATTGTATACATAAACACGATTAAACTAATATATATATATGACACATTAAAGCAAGCTGTCTGCCATGGAATTTCTTTACCTCCTGCAGCTCCGCTTTACTCTATGCAGTCCCATCATATGCCTAGGCTTGGCTTTTAAAATGAATGCGGCAGTCCCTGATGAAGTACCCAGATTGAGAACAGCATGAGCCATTGTCTCCTACTGCTGTCAATCAAGTCAAGACAAGGATTAGGGTGTCTATAGATGCAGACAGGGTTGCTCTGGAGTGAGCCCGCATAAGTGCCCCCCTAGAAAGCGGCTTGCTATGGGAGCACTCGCAGAAGAGGTGTAGCCAGTAGCACCGGTAGGGGACCTCCAGAAGAAAAGGATTGGGGTTGCTCTGTGCAGTACCATTGCACAGAGCAGGTAAGTGACATGTTTATTATTTTAATAAAATTTTAAGCTTTAGACCCCTTTAACACTTGTGCGAGTCGTCCTGCGATTTGGGACCGCAAAGTCCCATGACAAGTCATGCCCCATTATTTCCAATGAGTATCTTTTTCATATCTGTACAACTTTCAAGTTGCGCCGACTTCAAAGTAGTGCCTTCCCCACGCTATTTGGGTGAGTGGATTGGCCCTGATTTCCCTCTTAGGTGAGTCTTACCTCCATTTCGTGTTGTGCCTAGTGCCTGCATTACTTTGGTCCAACTTTGATGCAACTTGAGGTCCATAGACTTCAATGTTAAACCCTCAGTCTCATACAAATCACACCTGAATAATATAGATGTCTTACTGATCCCAAATCGCATCAAAATCGCGGTAAAATCGGGTCGCACAAGTGTGAAAGGGGCCTTAATATCACTTTAAAGTTCTAAATATTGTAAAACATAAATATTGTTAAATATGAGGCATTTTGTTTTTAGTGTATGTATTACTTTGAGATAAATACTGCATGAGTTATTTTGGCCCAAAATGAATGTGGTACAGTTGTGTTCAAAATTATTCAACCCCCACTGAAATTGATTGTTTTGGTCAGTTTGACATTGATTATGATCATTCAGTCATCCTGCTTACAATTAAATCAAAGAGGCACGTGTAGGTCAGACAAATATAACATAACATTTATAATGAAATAACCACAAATGTCTTTTCTGAGCTCACATCATTATCAGTTTTATTCAACCCCCAAGTGACATTCAATCTTAGTACTTAGTACAACATCCTTTTACAGTTATAACAGCTTTTAAACGTGAAGCATAGCTTGACACAAGTGTCTTGCAGCGATCTACGGGTATCTTCGCCCATTCATCATGGGCAAAAGCCTCCAGTTCAGTCACATTCTTAGGCTTGCGCACTGCAACTGCTTTCTTTAACCACTTCAGCCCCGGAAGGATTTGCTGCTTTAGGACCGGAGCCCTTTTTG
>BLSH010207549.1:908561-922766 GCA_018402905.1 Glandirana rugosa | reverse complement strand
TGTAACCCGGTCCGACGTGGTTACTTTTATACATTATGAACGTCTTCCTAAGTCATGAGGTTTTACGACCTAGCGGTAGTTTCTTTACCAACAGTACCAAATCGACACTGGACGTCTAGAAGAATAAATGCTGTATTATCATATGTATAAGTTTGTGCCTGTTTTGGCAGATCGCCTTGTTGAAGATACTTCTGGCAGCTGCTCCAACTTCCAAAGCCAAGACCGACTCCATTAATATTCTGGCTGATGTTTTGCCTGAGGAAATGCCGTGAGTAGTACTGAAGTGGGGTAAAGCTATCGTATAAAAGCAGCTGTCAGCAATGATCTAGTTAATAAAGTTCAGTATATCTGCACAGCCAAGCCTTATACTGAATTGCTTAAAAATGCATCTATACCTTCGATGGAAAGTCAATGAGCAGATTAGCTAAAACAAACTTTTGGACTTTCTTCTGTACATAAGCTGCCTGGCAATATATAGAGCAAGCACAATTTTATAGGCAAAGTGGCAGGTCACAGCTAAACCATGACAACCATTTCTTTGATGGCGATCCAGCATTTTGGAGTACTGAATCCTTCTGCAAGTATTACATATTTTCATTGGTGCAGCCTGGCCCAATGTAAGTATGTATATGCTATGCCTGTGTGATCACTGTGAAGGCTGGAAATCAATGTAGTTGGCACCACTACTGCGGTTATTGCTGCTAGCTTCTAGGTCCTGTGCCAATCGGCTGTCGTGCTACTTACTGAACATAGGAGTTTGCCCACTCAGTATGGGTACCACTCACAGAACACATTGCATTTTCTCTGTGAATGCAAAGTATTCCCTGATTAGATGATGTTGAGATTGTGGCAGCACCATCCCACCTCGCCACCTCATCCAGTCAGATAATGTTTTGCATGCATTGAGAAAATGCAAAGTGTTCCCTGAATGGTGACCCATTGTATATTAGTGTGCCGCTCAGGCTCGATCACTGTGGGGAGTAGTGTGGTTGATGCTGCTTCCGCCGCAGTAGTGCCAGCAAGGAATGGAGCTCGGAGAGGAAAGATCCCTGGTGTTGCACCTCCAAGGAGTCCTATGGTGGTAATAAGAGAGCCCAGGCTGAGGTTAGCTCTCTTATTATTACCATAGGACTCTGTGAATGTGCAGCACCAGGAATCTTTCCTCTCTTCGTTTCCCAAATGGTGGCGGTCATGAATGAGTGATCTCCTGTGTTCACAATGCTGCCGGTCCCGGAAGCTCATGACGATCACTGAAGTATTGATACTCCCAGCGTTCAGTGGTGTTCACTAGAGGCACAGCCAACCAATATCGCATCACAAACACGGTCAAATGCCCGGTGGATGCAGCCATCCTGGGATGGGGACATCCCTATGTGGAACTACAAAAACAAAGAAAGCGAATGTGAAAACCCCAAGGGCATTCTCCAAATAAAAACGGAAATTATTGATCTAAAAAAGAAAAAAACAATAAAACACATACATAAGTATACAGCAAGTTCATAGAAGGATAACATGAGATAGAACATCACACAAAGTGTTTTCTGCAGCCTCACATATGCACGGTATATTGTTTTGGGGGGTGCACTGGAGGCATTTGGATGCGCTGGTAAGCCCTGTGGGAGATTAGCTCGTGGGGATCACTTTTCAGAGAGAAAGATTTAGCATGGAAGTCAGTTTCTTTAAAATTTATTTTTACGGGTTTGCAAGCTCAAAACACATAAAAGAACAGAAAACAAAACCTCGCCGTCCAGCGCTAAACTAAACAATCAGGTTCCTCTCTATACAGTGTGGGGCTGTCCCCGACACCTACAAAACATAAGCACAGTGCAAACCTTGACCTTGAGTCCAAATTGGCACACAGAGCTCTCTCAGCTTTCTCCCTCCAGAGATCCAGGATATAGTTCTCCTCTGCTCCTTTCCTGGTCATTAAATGCAGGTGGAGAGGGGTTTGAGTGGACCAGAAAGTCCGGGTCGGAACCAGCTCTGCCACGTTGGCTGGCAAAACCCAGCTCGGACTCTCGCTAGTCGCCTCAAAATGATCACATGTGAGGCGACAAGTATCACCCGTCCATTGTGGTGCCTTGCATAATGTCACATATCCCCTCACCCTCTCTGCTCAAGCCCCTCGGGCGGAGCAACTGTCCTGATCATGCAGTGGGAATGGGAAAGACCATCTGTGTTATTTTGGAGCCTTCCAGGCTGATGTTCCACTTAGAACTTAAATGGCTGTAGGGCCAGGAACCACCTAGTCACCCGGCTATTTTTCACCCGGTTGTTACACATCCACTTTAGGGGGGCATGGTCGGTGACCAGCCTGAATGACATTCCCAGCAGGCAGTATTTTAGGTCCTTTAAGACCCACTTGATAGCCAGGCACTCCTTCTCCACAATGGCATAATTCCTTCTCCACAATGGCACCGGCTGTACACAGAGGGCTTGCTTCAACTTCTTCTGGAAGGCCTTCTCAGCTTCGGGATTCCACTTTCTGACCCTCTACCCTTCGTCAGATCGGTCAGAGGGACGGCAATGGTGGCAAATTCGGAGATGAAGCGTTGGTAATACCCTGTAATCCCTGGGAAGGCACGAACCTGTTTCTTGTTCACCGGTTGGGGCCACTTTTGAATCACCTCAATCTTATTGATCTGGGGCTTAATCAGACCCTGACCAATAGCATACCCAAGGTATTTGTCCTCCTCTTGACCTATGGCACACTCTTTCGGGTTGGCTGTTAAATCTGCTACCCTCAGCAAATCTACCACCGTTGTATAAAGGTCAGCGCCTTCCCTTGAACCAATCTGATTGACTGTCAGATTGTGCAATAAGTGTAAGAATAATAAATATATGTCTCTGTGTGGGTAAAACAAAATTTATATGTGCGACATTTTTCATGACGTGTGTGCAACAAGGGGGCTGCTGTATTGAGGAGGTTCCTGCTGTGAAAATGTTAAGTGTAAATCAGCGCCTAACCCTTTAGAAAAATTGCTAAAACAATATGAATACCCAAATTTCAGTGCTAATCAAAACTAAACATATGTTAGTGATAATAATAAACACGAATTATAAAAATACAATAACGTGCACAAAAAAAGAAGAAGAAACATATATCAGCTGGTTCAACACAACTGGGGGCAGCTATACTCAGGTAAAAACCTGCCGTGATATAGTTAAGATATAAGCGCCAAACCCGGAAATTTCATAACAATAAAAAATAGTCCATATATAAAGTGATGTGTGCTTCAAATAAGGTGCAAATCTGTGCTCAAAAAAACTTCCAAGTGCAGTGAGGTGACACACCCTGATCGATGACCCCCTTTGTGCCCGCACTCACCAGAAATCATGGACCCACTGCTTTTCAGTCAGTGGGTCAAAAAAGGCAAGGTTCTGGTGGGGGCTCCAAATCCCGGACGTCACTGAAATTCCGAGTGTGTAGATCTTTTCCACTGGCTCAATATCCAAAGGCACTCAAAGAATAGATATAAAGGAGACCATAGTGTGTACTGTATATAGCAGATATTTATTGCGCAAAGATAAAATTCTACTTACAGAAAGGCACTAGGTCTTCAGCATAAAATATAAAATCCCGTCAATGGCAATGAATGAAAATCTACCACTGCCTGCACCCAGGGCAGATATGATTCCCAATCTGGGCTGTGGATGACCACATCATCCAGATAGGCCACTGCATAGGGCCGATGCGGCCTCAAAGTTTTGTCCATCATCCTCTGAAAGGATGCAGGGGCCCCATGCAAACAAAATGGCATTCACCTGTATTGGAATGACCCCTTGGGGGTAGAGAAGGCCGTTTTTTTTTTCCTTTCCTGACTCAATTAGGGGGGTCTGCCAGTATCCCTTATTTAGCTCTAGAGTTATGTACCGGGACCTCCCAACCTATCCACAAGTTCGTCAACCCGTGGCATCGGGTATGCATCAAACGTAGACAAGTCATTCAGCTTCCTGAAATCGTTACAGAACCTGATAGTGCCATCGGGCTTTGGGACCAGTACTATAGGGCTCGACCAGGCGCTGTGGGACTACTCTATCACGTCTAACTCCAACTTGGTTTTCATTTCTCTCACCACCTCGTCTTGTCTAGCCTCAGGTATTCGGCAGGGTTTTACATTTACACGGACCCCTGGTTTCGTGATTGTCATGTTGTAGTACAGTAGTCAGTCTGGGTAGGGAGGAGAAAAAGTCTCTATTTTTACTGACAAATTCCTTAACGTCATTTGGTTGCGTCAGTGACAAGGACTCGGTTATGGGGACATCCGGGGTCAGGGGTAACCTGTCCTTTTGGGGGGGGGGGGGGGCACCGCCAATAAACTCTCTCCTTCCACGGTTTTAGGAGATTAACATGGTAAATCTGCTCCGATTTCCTTTTCCCAGGCTGGTAAACCTTATAGTTTACTTCCCTTACTCTTTCCCTAATCTCAAAGGGACCCTGCCATTTTGCCAGGAATTTACTTTCAACTCAGAGACAGAGTGCTGGTGCTAGTCCCCACAGTTGAAAGTTCGGGTTTTGGCACCCCGATTGTAAACCCTTCTCTGGGCTTCCTGGGCTTGCTCCATATGCTCTCGTACAAGGGGCAGGACAGCTACGATTCGATCCTGCATCAAAGAGACGTGCTCTGACGCTTCTATATGGGTTGGCTTCTCCTTCCCACGTCTCTTTAGTGACATCTAGCAGCCCCCTGGGATGCCTACCATACAATCGTTCAAAGGGGGAATACCCCGTATACACCTGCGGAACCTCTCTTATGGCAAACATGAAGTACCGCACCCATCTTTATCCACCACCTTTTTTTTAGCATAGTCTTGAGGGTCTTGTTAAACCTTTCCACCAGACCGTCAGTTTGGGGGTGGTAAACAGAGGTAAGGAGATGGGAGATTTTGTACGACTTGCACAATTCTCTGGTCACTCTGGACATGAAAGGGGTACCCTGATTCATCAAGATTTCCACCCGAATAAACACCTGGACAAGTTCCTTGGCGATAGTCTTAGCGGAGGTATTCCACAAGGGTATGGCCTCAGGATAGCGGTTCGCATAGTCCAAGATCACCAGGATGGGCTGGTGTCCCCGGGCAGATTTTACTACTGGTCCCACAAGATCCATGCCAATTCGCTCAAATGGCACTTCAATTATGGGAAGTGGGACAAGGGGACTATGAAAATGGGCTGACTGGTCCGTCATTTGACACTCAGGGCATGATTCACATTATTCTTTGAGGTCTGCATACAACCCAGGCCAGAAGAATCTGTTATCCTCTCCCTGGTTTTCTCCATACCCATGCCCATGGGCCAGATCTAGCACCATCCTGCAGAAGGGTTTGGGAACCACTAGCTGTTCCAATTCCTCCACCCCGTGTTTTACCACCTGATGCAACAAATCATTTTTATGCGCCATATAGAGAAAAGACCCCCCCCCCAATTGGGGTCCACAGGTTCATCATCCATCACCTTCACGTTTTTATTGGCTCAGAGGAGAGTGACACCCCATAGTTGTTCTGTATGGAAGTCCTCTCTCCGGACCTCTGAGTCAGGTACTTCATTCGGTTCACTCTCACCGTCAGGGTTAGAGACATGGTCTGGGTCATTAGCCCCCCCCGCTGTGAGCTATCTTCCAGCTCCTCCGGCTTCCCAGCCAGTACAGGAAAAGGAAGAGGGTCTTCTCCTGCCACCAGTCTCCCCTTCCATTTGGCAAAACGGGTCTAGTGAGAGGTCCTGTGCTTCTGCAGCAGGGGGAGCTCTATCCTCTAGGCTCCCTGTGCCTTCCCATAACCTTCAAAAATGGGGAAAATCCCTGCCCACTAGGGCGTCATAGAGTACTGAAGGTACCACCCTCACTAAATGAGTCATACTACCGCAAGGGGTGTCGATCTCAACCACCGCCGTCTGGTAGTTACGAGTGTCCCCATGGATGCAAATGACTCCCGACAGTTCATAGGGTGTAACCTTGCAGGGTTTACAGAATTGCTTTTTACCAATGTTCCCACATTACCCGAGTCAAGCAGTGCAGTGACTGGTCTCCCATCAACAAAAATCACACACTTGCTTTTCCATGTGACTTGAACATGATGCTGTATATGCGACCTGTGCAAAAAGAGAGACGTCTATTCACAGAAGTATAATCGCATTGCATGGATTTATCATTCAGGGGGCAATTGGCAGCAATATGGCCCAATGCATGGCATCGGTAGCACTGTATGTGTTCTATACCCAGTCCTCTCAAGGGTCCCCAAGACCTTCCTGTCTAGAACCCATAGTCTCTTTAGCCATAGCAGTCTTATAAAACTTCCCCACGCCCTTGACCCCTGGAACAGTCTTACCCGGTCCGCCGGGCGATCTTTCACCCCTAGATACATTGGAATTGGGCGCAGATGGGTGCAACAAGTCCTCAGCAGCAGTGTATCTCTCCATGAGGTCCACCAATTGGTTGGCTGTTTTGGGGTCCCCATGACTGACCCACTTGCTCAAAGCAGCAGGGAGCGCACGCAGATACCGGTCCATGATCCCACGCTCCACAATCTGGGGACCTGGCAAGGTCTCAGGTTGCAGCCACTTCCTTGTGAGATGTATCGGGTCGAACATTTGCGAGTAGGGTGGCTTGTCCGTGCAGTAGGACCACTGATGCACCCGTTGAGCCCAGACGGCCATGGTGACCCCCAGGCGTGCGAGTATCTCCGTCTTTAGAGTCTCATAGTCCTGGGCCTTTACTGGTTCCAAATTAAGGTAGGCCTTTAGGGATTCACCTGTCGGGAAAGGTGCGAACAGTCCCGCCCACTACTCTTTTGGCCATCCTGCGCGATCAGCGACTATGGTACGCCTCCACGTCATCTGCAGGTGTCCTCTTTTGCAGGTGGTAGCTGGCACGTACCATCTTTTGTTCCACTGGCACAGAACTTGCAGACCCCTTGTTTAATTCCACCAGGGCCTCCGCAGACTGGCGGTTCATTTCCTGTTGAGCCGCTTGTTGTGCTGCGGCGGCCTCTGCGACATGGCGGTTGGTTTTCCGCTGCTGGCGATTGCACTCTTGTTGGGCCGCAGTGGCCTGTAACAGGGCTTTTACTACATCCTCCATCTTGCAGGAGGATGCCCGCATCCTCCACCATGTGTGGGAGCTTCCACAGGAATCCCACAGGTTTAGTATGTACGTACCTACATACATACTTTGGGTCAAATTGGACCAATGTACCTATGTAAAAATTGATATACCTACCTAAACTTCAGCTTTAAAGTGGTTGTTAAGCCACTTCTATAAAATGCTCCTATCCCTCTCTTTTATAACAATAAGTTCCCCTGTGCCTGTGCTATATAATAAATATGCTTATCTGTACTGATAACACAGCTTCTTCCTGCGCTTAGGTGCCTCCTCTCTCCTCTGCCTGGCTGACAGTTCCGAGCACTGCAGCTGACATCAGCCGGGGAGAAGAGAGCTGAGGAGTCACATGAACGCAGGGAGCTGCTGTGTTATCTGTACAGATAAGCATATTTGTTATATAACACAGACATAGTGGAACTAATTATAATACAGAGGGGATGGGAGCTTTTAGTATTAAATATGAAAGCAGCAGGAGTGGAGGGGGCGGGCGCTGACATGAGCAGACAGGCAGGGAGGGGGGTAGAGGATGGAGGAGAGGACACAGGAGACAGAGAGCAGGGCTTCGGATGACCGAGGCATTTACTTTGACCTCAGTGTCAGGGCTCAGCATATGATATATCGTGGTAAAAGTACAGGGGGGGAAGGTATAGCCAGGCAGGATCAGGCAGGTTTTTTTATGTGTTACAGGGGGCCAAATGACACAGCACAAGCACTTTGTTGTTTTAACATGCTTTAAGGGAGCAGGATCTGTGTTTTATTTTTTTGTGTTAAACTCTTTAAGGACTTTTGCAGATAGATTATCTAAGTAATATTCACAGCTTTGCTTTAAATCTTATGTAGATAAAGTTTTTTTTTTTTTTTGTTTTTTTTATGCAGCACTTCAGCTCTCACACCTGTGTACCTCTTAGCTGCCCATACATCGATTGAAATTCGGCCAGTTTAGCAAGGATACTGTGGTGTACAGTTGATCTACCGATCGACGTCTGTACAACCGCACATTCCCCACTCGACCAACATCACAGGCTGTAGACTGCAGCACTTATCAGTGTTTTCTGACTGCTGTCTGAATATAATGGCTCAGCAGAAGGATTCCCCCTATCCACTCCGAATGTGTGGATTACAGAATCAAATGCAAAAAAATGGAATGATGTATGGGCTGCCTTACAGACCATAGCAATTTTTACATTTCCACCTTGGGCTGTTTCATTGCTGACTTTTTCATTACTTAGACCACTCTCACACTGGGGCCACGCCATGTTCGCGGTAAAGCGCTGCTCATTTTAACAGCATTTTACCGCTGTTTAATCGCCGCTTTGCTGCTGCTTCGCAACAAGAAAGGGGTTAAAAACTCCAGTTTTGCGGCACTTTCAAATCGCTTCTCAGGTGATTTGAAAGCGCTGCCCATTCATTCCAATGGGTAGGCGTGGTTTGGGAGCTGACCCTTTACACGGAATATTGAGATAAAAAAACAATGGAATTCACAAGGAAATCAAACAACAAATGAAAAATGAATGGAAATTATAAATACATGTATGAGCACATAAAAGCAATAACAATATGTGCCCCCAATGCATATAAAAGGGCCACACAAAAAAAAAACAGTTTGAAACCAGAGACATAATTGTCAGAAAGTTGTTTTTATATTTTGTCCATGATGGTACAGAAATGGCGTGTGGCTGATGATCACACAGTTGAGACAGATTTTTGAGCAGCATTTAATGAATACTGCTTTATGAAATGTGTCATCCACTTCAAACTGCAGCTTCTGGCTCCCAGACTGAGAATGCAGTAGTGTCACTGACCTGATCATTCATGTCAGTGAAGGGTGTGAATGAATGGGTAGACACATGCTTACTCCCTAGAACTTTAATGTCAGTTAATAGTGTATATTTCACCACAGTCAGGTGCAGGAAGAGATTAAACTAGTGCAAAGGGAATGACAAAGTATTACTTGCAATTTTAAAATGGATGGAGTTGTGTGTTTTGTTTTGTGTTTTTTACCTTAAAAAAATGGGTGTCATCCATATTAACAAGTAATTGTTCAACAGGACAAGTCATTGATCTCTGCTTAAAGTACTGTATATGCTTTGTAGGCAGTGAAATTTGTCAGTAACCTATACTGTGGCAGTGACTGTAAATTATGTAGCATCATTAGATCTAATATTAGAACAATTTAAGTACAATCATTTGTACAAACATTGTGTTTCCTATATTTTCATGTTGGCTGCTTTCACTTTCTTTTTATCCCCTAGGGTCACTGTGCTGCAAAGCATGAAACTGGGGATTGACGTGAACCGTCACAAAGAGATCATTGTGAAGAGTGTATCTGTGCTGCTGTTACTGATGCTCAAGCACTTCAAGCTCAACCACATCTACCAGGTATGGTGCACAGAAATGTGTGACAGAAATAATGTTCTGTTTTCTACATCTCATTACAAACCAAAGCATTGGACGAGGAGAGGAGTCTACCTATTTTTCATTAATTAGGTTTGAGAAGTATATTTAAAAACACTCAGGCTTGTTTTACACATGCCAGAAACCTCATTATCTTTTAGTGAAAGGTGCTTATAGAATCAGACTCCCAATTTACATTACTAATTGATAAGAGACTGCAATTGTGTGTAATGTTTACTCCACATATGTATGAAGTGCTACCCCCATAGGAGCCGCTGAATTGTTTTGTGATTTCTTTGCACACCTGAAGATGACTCACCTAGATCACCCAGCACAAAAGCTGCCAATACATTATACAAGTTTCTTGTTTGATTTCCTTTAGATTTACCTTAAACCAGTTGCGTAGCTACAGGGGTAGCAAAGATGACCCCGCCCCTGCTTCAGGGGGCCCATACAACTAGAAGAGAGAGGCTGTCAGATCAAACTCCCCATTGTGCACTGGTACTGGCACTCTGCAAAGTGAAAGCAAGGAAGGGAGAGGTGTCTTCCTGAGTTCTGTGGTCTCTGCCTCCCCCTACAGTGCAGTATCTGGCTGTGTGATTTGAAGGTACTGTGCTCAGCATAAATAAGTACACCCCAACAGATTTGTCAGAAAACCTTTCCTTTCTTTTCAGAATCAACATTTTCTATTGGTCACTATACTACAAAATACTCCCACAAAAGGGATACAGGCCCAGCAGATTTCCTCATTAGTGCCCTGCAGCTGCACACCTGACAGTTAATTATGAAACCGCTCCCATTAGACCCACTCAGAACAGAGGCACAGGCAAACACACAGCAAGTTTTTTTCAGAATAACAAAAGGTAGGAATCTGCAACAAAGTTTGTTATAATCCCTGCAATCTACATAGATCACCCAGAAGGGGATGTTTTTTTTTTTTTCTATTTTTTTTTTCTCAACAAAAGTGAAGTTGTGCTTTAACAAAGTAAACCCCTTCCCATTTCATGCTGTCAACAATGGCACCACATGGAAGAGAAATGTCACACGACCTGACAAAGAGAAATTAATTTCTTTACACAAGAATGTTGAAGGCTACAAGAGGATCAGCAAAACTCTACTCATCAGTCAGAATACTGTAGCAAAAGTGATACAAAAATTTAACAGAACTGCAACCATCTCAGAGACGTCCAGGCCTTCCACGGAAGTCAACACGTCGACAGGAGCGTCTTCTGATAAGGGTTAAAGAAAATCACCATGTCAGTTCACTGCAGTTAGCTAAAGAAGTAGAAAGCCAAAGTGGGGTGATTGTTTCCTGTGACACAATATGGCGTACACTGCAGAGGAATGGCATGCATTGGTAGGTCCATGAAGGAAGCTTCTCCTAAAGCCCATGCACAAAAAAACCTGCCTAGAATTTGCCGGGGCCCATGCTGGAAAAGAAGACTACTGGGACTGTACTCTGAAGTGATGAGACCAAGATAAATGTTTATGGAACTGATTGCTTCTAGACTGTATGATGTCGCAAAGGTGAGGAGTACAAAGAAAACTGCATGGTGCCTACAGTGAAACATGGTGGTGCCAGTGTCCTTCTGTGGGGCTGCATGAGTGCTGCTGGTGTTGGGAAGCTGCATTTTATTGATGGTGTCATGAATTCAGATGTACTGCTCTATATTGAAAGAGAAGATGCTACCATCACTCCGTGCCCTTGGTTGTCTTGTACTTTTACAACTTGACAATGATCCAAAACGCACATATAAGGCCACTGTTGCATTTCTGAAGAAGAACAGGGTGAAAGTGATTCAGTGGCCAAGTATGTCTCCTGATCTGAACCCAACCGAACACCTATGGGGAATTCTGAAAAAAAAAAGTTTGAGCATCACTCTCCATCCAGCATCCAGGCTCTAAAAGAGGTTGTTCTTGAAGAATGGAAAAAGATTGATGTTGCAATATGTTGTCAACTTGTTCATTCCATGCCTAGAAGACTTGGCGCTGTCCTTACAAATCATGAAGGTCATACAAAATACTAGATGTAGTAGTTTTGTTGAGGTGTATTCATTTTTGCATCAGCTAATTTGCGTAAAACTGAAGATTTTGTAATCTTAAGTTATATTAACCTTACTTTCATGTAATGGGCTAAACCAAATGTCCTACAAAACTCAGTTTTGTGGAAATTGTTCTTGTGTTCATTGAGAGATTGATTAAAATCTTAATTTTCAAACTGGGTGTACTCCTTTTATGGTGAGCACTGTATGTGTAATTGGTTGATTGTGTGTGCGTGTGTTTTTATATCTGTATGTGTGTATGCGTGTGCAGAGCATTCCACCCATCCCCTGATACTCTGCAGAGCATTCCACCCATCCCCTGATACACTGCAGTGCATTCCACCCATCCCCTGATACACTGCAGTGCATTCCACCCATCCCCTGATACACTGCAGAGCATTCCACCCATCCCATGATACACTGCAGAGCATTCCACCCATCCCATGATACAATGCAGAGCATTCCACCCATCCCATGATACAATGCAGAGCATTCCACCCATCTCTTTACACACTGCAGAGCATTCCACCAATCCCTTGACACACTGTAGAGCATTCCACCCAGTGGCAGAACTACTAGGGTGGCAAAGATCGCACTTGTGACCAGACTCTGGTGTTCCACCACTGTGGTGGGCTCCAAGACAGCAGAAAGGAGGCCCGCTACAAAACGCATGAAAGGGTCCCACTGCGGGGTCGTAATAAAGGGCCATACGAAGGGAGTAAAGGGCCAAAGGACCAGTGGGTCAGGGGGGCCCTTCCTGTTTTTTTTTTTTTTTTGCATTTGGGCCCTGAAGGATCTAGTTACGCCTCTGCCTTAAAGTGATTGTAAAGTCTCTCTTTTTTTCCCTTTAAAAATAGAAAACCTGTTATACTTACCATCTCTGTTGCAGTGGATTTGCACAGAGCAGCTCAGATCCTCCTCTTCTTGGGTCCCTCTTCTGTGCTCCTGGCCCCTCCCTCCTGTTCAGTGCCCCCACAGCAAGCAGCTTGCTATGGGGGCACCCAAGCCGAGTCACAGCTCCCTGTGTCCATTCAGACATGGAGCCCTGATTGGCTAGCTGACTTTGACAGCAGCGGCAGCCAATGGCGCCACTGCTGTGTCTCAGCTAATCAGGATAGAGAATCTCAGACCGCTGAGACACTCGTGGACAGAGAGGGACCTCAGGTAAGTGTTAGGTGGGCTGAGTGGGGCTGCTGCACACAGAAGGCTTTTTATCTTAATGCATAGAATTCATTAAGATAAAAAAAAAACTTCTGCATTTACAACAACTTTAAACTATGTAGTGCAAGGTCCTGCCTGATTGCCTACAAAATGAAAGTGTTTAGGTTTGACCTCATCATATTATTATTATTATTATTATTATTATTATTATTATTATATGGTTTTGGTAAATATAAAGGAAAATTGTATAATGTTTGGGCAGCCTGACCGACATCCTTGGAGATATTTCAAAGAAGCAAGTGTAGCCTAAAAGAAGAGAGGATTAGCAAGTGTACTTATACCATCAATAAGGTATTAATGTTACTCTGAGAGATCTGGTTAAACACCTGCAGTATTCTGACTAGCAGTAATTAACAGAACTGAACTGCATTTACCTAGCAACAGTATATAAAGACAGTCCTAACTTTCTATAACAGTCCCAATTTTATCCCACTGGCCAGTGATTGAAAAAAAAAAAAAAAACACTGGCCGGCAAAGTTGGTGCCCCTTGAAGAAAGCACAACAATTCAAGCAGTCAACAGATTAACTTGTATTATATTCTCTTGCCAGTCCTAGGGCACCCTCTTCTGGGTCTTCAGACACTTGCACTGATTCAGTAAAAGTCCAGTTCAAGTCAGACAGGGATTGAAGTTGCTGATGATCCCTTTTAATCCTGCTGAGACTGTCCCTCTTTTCTATCCTTACAAGTGGTGGGAGTGCAGTCTGATCTCACCAGGCACCCAAATAACACTCTTCCAGGGAGAAGGTTCTTGGTCTGTTTGCTTCTGTGTTCTCACCCAATTGTACTCAGCTATGGCAGGGATCCATTCATCCAGCAGCAGCTCAGTTCCTTTTCCACACTTCTGCTTGCTTCTAGAACCATCCCCTCACATGTATGATGTCAGCAGCAGTCTCTGATCAGCTCTTTTTTCCTGGACAGTACAGCACCAGATATCTCCAACAAACTCTGGCCACACACCACTGTTCCCCCTTCACGACATCCTTGTGGTGCACTCTCTCAGCTGCTCAGCACAGGCAAATGGTTTCAGCATCACATTGTTGCCACAGTGGCTTTCTCCATACGTTCTGCAGGCTGATGGCACAACAGAGCTTCCTCTCTTCAGCAGCCCACTCCACCATCCCCTTCCACATTGCATCAGCCAATCGCCATCCTCCAGACCCATCCAAGATGGTTGCCCCTGCACCTTAGACACTCCATAGATGAGCAAAGTGGGTCTCCTTTTAAAGGTTAGTTCACCTTTACCAAAAACTGTCTATGCAGACAAGGGATGTCTGTAGATGAAAACAACTGTGCAGTAGACCATTTATGTATATCATGAAACTTGCCCTGAAAACTCCCAGGATGTTGGTAAGGGAGGTCCCAGCTGTCACTGTTCACCATCACCTATAGTAAGGGCATTATTCAGTAGTGGCTGGTGTTTTTTTTTTTTTTTTTTTTTTTTTTTTTTTTT